>JAQQSW010010241.1:0-13039 GCA_028646575.1 Pseudocheirus occidentalis | reverse complement strand
TGTGGGAGGGGCCTTACAGTGGGATCAATGTTCTGGCCTGGGGGGTAGGGGCAAAAAGGGGAGAAAATTTGTAAGTCAAAACCTTGTGGAAATGAATGATGTAACCAAGAAAATAAATTAAAATTAAAAAAAAAAGAAAAAAGTCATCTGATTCAAGTAATTTATATTTATCAGTGGGAAAACTGAGGCTCAGAGAGCTGATGCGACACCCACATTTATACAAGTGAACTGAAGAGCCTGCATTGAACTCACATACTTTGAGTCCAAATACAATACTGCTGATTCTCTGACCCAGTTGTCCTCGTTAAGCACTTGGCAGATGGCTGTTTTTCTTTTTCCGTGTCTATTTTTCCAGCTGCCTAATTAGATCACCTAACATATCAGTATTCAGGGAGACGTACCTTCTAATCTCTTAATTCTACCTCTCTCTTTTCTGCATTAATTTCTTCAGATCTCTCCCCCCCTCATTATTCCCCAACTCTTTTACTCTTGGTTTGGGAACTCCTGTCTTTGCTCTTCTTCTTCTTAGAAGGCAATTTTCCCAAATTTGCCTCATTATTCTCCCCATATCCTTGAGGAGGATCCTAAAAGTCCTAGAGAGCCAAGGGGAGTCCTAGATTTTAGGATGGACTCAGCCAAACTGAGAGAAAATTAGCTTATATCCAAAAGGGTCTTGTAGAGTTACAAATCTCCATATTAACTATATATCTCCTTTAAGGGGAGTATTTGTTTCCCATATCCTTCATCACCAGCCTCCTAGGAACCTCATGTTGATCCAATGTGTCATAACAGGAACCCTTGCCTCCTACCACTCCCAAATAGAGCTTAGTCTTTATTCAGTCATGAGTCATAATGACCATAGACCAATGGCAACGGAACCAAGGAAAGAATTTGATGCTCTTCAGAGGGAAGATTTGTGCTTCAAACACAGCCTTCTAGATAGTAGATGCTTTAGCCCTTCTGGAAGTTAGGTTGACTCTTGGTGTTTCTATCTCCACAGAGTCTCTCTCATCCAAACCCATCTCTTGCACTCACACAGCTACCATCTTAGTCCAGGCTTTTCATCATCTTTTGCCTAGATTATTACAACAATATTCTAATTGGTTTCCCTGCCTCGAATTTATCACCACTGAAGTCCATTGTACATCACTGCTCTCAAAATCATTCTCCTTAAGTGAAAATCTGACCATATGACTCCGCTACTCAATCCAGTGGCTACCTATTACTTCTAGGATAAAGTATAAATGCCTCTGTTTAGCTTTTATAGTACTGCAAGATCTGACCCCAATCTGTCCCTCTAGAGCAGTGGTTCTCAACTTTCCTAATGCCACAACCCTTTAATACAGTTCCTTGTGTTGTGGTGACCCCTAACCATAAAATTATTTTCATTGCTACTTCACAAATGTAATTTTACTACTGTTATGAATCATAATGTAAATATTTGATATGCAGCATGTATTTTCATTGTTACAAATTGAACATAACCCACAGGTTGAGAACCGCTGCTCTAGAGACATTGGACATTACTCTTCCTCCTCCACACTATGATCCTACCAAACTGTCTTTCTATTTATTTGTAATACATGATGCCCCATATCTGATCCCTGTACCTTTGCATTGTCTTTTGTTTTTTTGCTTTTTTTTTTTGGAGGGCAGTTGGGGGTTAAGTGACTTGCCCAAGGTCACACGGCTAGTTTTTGTGCTAAGTGTCTGAGGCCGGATTTGAATTCAGGTCCTCCTGACTCCAGGGCCGGTGCTCTATTCACTGTGCCACCTAGCCGCCCCCCTTTGCATTGTCTATATACTACTTGTCTGAAATGCAGTGGAAACCAATCTCTCCTTACCTCTGCCTCAGAGTGTCCATCTCTTCCTATAAGAAAGCTGATCTCAAATTTTGGAGTTTCAGAACCCTTTTATAGGTAAATATATTATCAAGGACTCCAAAGAGCTTTTCTTTATGTGGTTTATCTAATGGTATTTAGAAATTAAATATTAGAAATTAAAACTGAAATTTGAAATTTTTATTAATTTATTTAAAATAAGTCAATGCAAGCCATTATATAACATTTATTTTCCGATACAAAAAAGTGAGAAGAATGGTGTTGTTTTACTTTTTTTTGTGTATCTCTTTAATATCTGGTTTAATAGAAAGCAGCTGGGTTGCCACTTCTGCTTTTTCATTCAATCTTTTGCAATATGTTGTTTTAGTTGAAAGATATGAAGAAAATCTGACCTCACACAGATATGTAATTGAAAAATGGAGGTAATATTTTATTGGCAAAAAATGACTTAGTATTATCATGACAATTGTTTTGACATTGCAGACCCCCTGGGAGTGTCTTAGGTAGCTCCAGGGATCCTCAGACCACATTTTGAGAACTGCTGATTTAAGACTTAGCTCAGGCACCATCTTCTGTATGAAGCTTTTCCAGATTCCCCAAGTACTAATATACTCCCACTTACATTTAATTCCTTTGTCTTTATTTGTATTGATTGACTTTATATTTATGCTGTATATATTTTTATATATGCATGTTATTTTCTCCTTAGAATGCAAGCTTATTGCAATTAGGGATTGTTTCTTTGTACTTGTATTCCCAGTGCCTACCACTGTGCTTGGCCCGTAGTAGGTACTCAATAAATATTTGTGGATTAATTGATAAAGGTTAACTCTTATGAAGTGACAGTAACATGGAAAGAAATAAAAAAGAAGATATAACCTATCAGAGGTTCACCTCCAAAGAGATGCATTGAGCTCCCTAGATGCCTCTTTCTCTTTCATGGTCTTTCCTTTATCTGTACATGTAAAAGGGTCTCAGGTCCTTATGTTCTCCTATGGTAAAGAGAATGTCTATTTGTTAGGTACTGTTTGTAAGCTGTCTCTTTTAAGGTGGTGTAGGAAATCACTGGATCTAATGTAGCAGGGCAGGAATTGAATCCCTGTTCTGACACTTAATCCCTGGGTGACTCAGGTCTCTCTTTTGCTCATCTTTTAAATGAGGAGTTGGATTAGATGTTCTCTAAAGTCCTTCAGGTTTTAAATCATAGGATTTTATACCCCATGTAATTGAATCCTTCCTTTTATAGTTCGGAAAACCTGAAGGCCAGAGAAGATAATTAAATTATCCTAAATCACATAGATTGTTAGGAACAGAACTACAGTCAAAACCCAGGTGCCCTCATTCCTAGTCCAGTGCTCTTTGAGTTATACTAGGTGCATCTGCCCAGTAATCTCCCTCCCTCCCTCAACAGACGTTAAATTCTACTTGGAAGGCAGACTCGAATGGTAGGATGGGAATGTCTGTAACTCCATGTTCATGTGGATTCAGGAGGAAGTACAACATAGCAGAGCTCACATTTTCTCTTGTCTCCACTGGGTTTCCAGAAGCATCATATTTGAAAACATTAAAAAAAATTTGGTGGATTATTTGAAATTTTCCTTTGGTGACTTTGTGAGTGTGGTGTGTAAATGTGTGTGGAAAGGTATGTGTAGCCTTTTCTGTTCCCTGTGTGGAAACTTGTAGTGTACAAAAGGGAAGATGAGAAAATATTAGAACATGACTCCTCATTAGGCCCAGGAAGAGTTCACAGGATTCTCAGGATGGAAATGAAAAAAAAAATCATCAAAAGAGTATCAAGCATAATCTTCTCCCTTTTGGAAGGAGAGTCAATCAGTTCTAGGGCTCCTTTCTTCCTGCCCTCCATTATTTCTCTTCCATTGCTCTCATGATTCTTTCTCTTGGTCAAGGTCAAATCTTTAGTAATTAATTTCATGTCAAGCTCATAATTTCAAGACAAATCTAAAGAAATTTGCAGATTTGGGAAACAGAAAATAAATAACTCAGTTTACTCTGAAAATGAAGAAAGTTATCATGTAAATGAGCACTGAGGCATCTGGTCTCTACTTTGGGATTATTTGCAAAAGAAAATAGCTCTTCTTCCTCCCTTAGACCAAATTCCAGGAAGCTGCCCCCAATACCATAGGTTCTTATGTTATAAATAGGTATTATGAGGATACTTAAAGGCCAATTGCTTTACAATTTTTAAGGAGACCTTCTGCTCTCACAATAGATGAACATTTTATAACCAGCTCTTACAGAGGCCAAGTTGATGGACAGTGAATAGAGTCCTAGACATAGAGTCAGGAAGTCTTGAGTTCAAATATGGCCTCAGACAGCCTGAGTGACCCTGAGCAAGTCACTTAATCTCTTTTAGATGCCTCAGTTTCCTCAATTGTAAAGCAGAGCTAATAATAACACCTACTTTCCAGGGCTGTTATGAGGCTCAAATGAGATTAAGTTTATAAAACATTTAATGTGATATCTGGCACATTGTGATACTACATAAATTCTAGCTATTATTATTTGACTTAGTTTCCTCATCTGCAAAATGGGGATAATAATAGCACCTCCCTCCCAAGATTGTTGTAAAGATAATATTTGTAAATATAGCCAGGAATTTAAGATCAGTAAGAGTAGCACTTATAATGGGAACAATCTACTAAAGAATGAAGGGGATAGAATCAAAGGTGCACATAGAATCAGAAGCTTGTCTTGTCAAGGAGAAAGGGCATTTCTTCATTCAAGACTGGAGTGAAGTTGGAGATCATGGGGGTGCTGATGGTAGTGTAGGTACTACCTTCATCTATGAGGATGGTGGGAAACTGTGTTGTGGGAGGCTTGAGGATCAATGAGAATATGTGGAACATTCTCTCACTTTAGATATTGGGAGAGCAAATTGGTTAGGGAGTATTATAATGTTTACCTTCCTATAATTAGGGTTCACTTGAGATTAGATAACATATGTTTATAGTTGGCATGTCAGCATGATTTCATTACTTTCCCCCGATTTGTCAATATTATGTGAATAGAATAGAAGGAAGAAGAAAATGAGAGTAATTCCATATTCAGGTTTGGAAATATGTGGGGGTTCCAGGACAAAGGAACCAAGAATTAGAGTTTATTAGCATAGAGTTAAATTGGTTCCTTAAGGGATAGAGGCTGCCAGTGCAGACATAATAGTCTGGGAGAGAAATGAAAGGTAGGAGCTATGAAAGGCATTTGAACTTGAAGAACCAGAATAGGAGTTAAAGAAAGATGGGCAAAAGATTATGATTAGAGGTTCTCTCCTTTCTTAGAAAACCTTTTAAAAGGAGTTAGTCTAAATTCATTGCCTCTCTCCCACCTATAGAGCCTTACTTTGTTCTTTCCATGTAGCTTTCAACCCTTCCATTAAATACCTTCATCATCGTAAGGTACAGTCGATGGTACTAATGCCTAAAAGCCAATTATAGACACACCTGTTTTGGTTGTCACAGTACTGTACCTGGGTGATCTGACAATTTCTCCCTTTTTTGCTGTCTTGGAGGTTTTTGTGAAGTTACCGGAAAGAAAGTGTATGTTATATGGACAGATGGCTCTTGGGTAGAAACATTATCTGTGGAGTAGAGAGGTTTGGAAAATTATGGTCATGCCACCCACTTGAATCTACAAAGTATTCAATCTAGTATTAAAGACCAACATAAAAAGAAATTCATCCAAATGAGAACAATCAGTTTGATTTCCCACTGTTTTAAAAGAGAGTGCATCAATTTTAGGGATATCTTCCTCCACTCCATTTTTCCTTCATTTCTCCTAGGGTTCTGTTCTACAGGGAAAGGTCCTGGATATAGTGCAATAATTCCTGATAAAACCAAATTTTACAACATATTTGAAGATTTTCTTGGGTTTGGTCATCAGAGAGCAGTTCCAATCATTGTAATCCCAGAAGAATCACTGAATCTCAGAGCTGGAGAGAACATCAAAGTCATCTAGTCCAACTCAGGCCTGAACAGGAATTTCCACCAATACAGAGCAGATATGTAAGCAATCAGTCTTTGAGTAAAGTTCTCTGGAAAGGAGAACCCACTATCTATCAATGCAACCCAGTCCACCTTTGGATAGCTCTAATGGATAAGATCCTATAATTATATCAAGCCTAAATTTACTTCTTCAGGATTCTACCCATTGTATCAAGTTTTGCCCTTGAGAGAGAATTGTAGGGTATGTTTCCCTAAGCAAGGGCCTAGGTTCACTTCAACATTAATAAAAGGCACAGCAAATCTGAAAAAAATTATAGATTGCAAAATCAAAACCCAGACCAGCTCACTCTAAATTTGGCAGATGAAATCACACTGTTAAACCATGAAAAATTCTGTGTCTTGGGATTATTGATGAATGATAAATAGTTACTATTCTAGCATCCTTAAATAATATTCTGTGCTTCTCTCTATGCCACTGAGTCTTCAACCCTCTCATAGACCTTCTAGTCATTCCATGAGGTTACATTATTCCTTTGTTCTCTCCTCAGATGTGATTAATTAATATAGCTAAAGGGCTACTGTTTTATGATAGTGTACAAACCTCTTATTCCAGCAGGATCTGGGTTTTCAGTAACAGGCAGTTCCTTTGTTCTTTGATGCCTTTTGAGTTTTTTTGAAGTTACAGGTAAGAATGTATATGGTTTATGTGTAGATGTCTCTTCAGTGGAGACATTCCCTGCGGAGTAGGGAATTTGGGAAAATCAAAAACATGCCATCTGGTTATGTACACAAAACATTCATCCCAATGTAAAAGAGAAACACAAAAGGAAATTCATCCAAACAAGAGCAATCATTTTAAATGTTCACTGTTTTAACTAGAGTAAGTCAATTTAAGAGATACTCTCTTCCTATACTCTCTCATTTCTGTTTTATTTTCCCCAGGATTCTGCTCTGCTAAACAATTTCCTAGTTACAGCACAGCACTTCCTGATAAAAAGTCATTCTTATTAATATGTGTGAAGAAGTTCTTGGATTTGACAATCAGAGACAAATTTGACTCATAAACTTGGGGGACTCATTGAATCCCAGAACTGGAGGGCATCTCCATCTAGTCCAAACCAGGCCTCGTGAGAAATCCCCTTTACCATATAGCTGACATGTAGTAAACCAATCTCATTGATTAAATTCTCCAGGAAGGAAAACCCATTACCTACTAACAATATTTTTCTACCTTTAAATGGTAAATTCTAATAGTTAGGATGGAGGGTAGAGGCCACAGTGGAAAGTGCACAGGGCCTGGAATCAGGAAGATCTGAGTTCAAATATGACCTCAGATACTTCCTAGCTGTGTGACCCTGGGTAAGTCAATTCACCTTGTTTATTCCAGTTTCCTCATCTGTAAAATGAGCTGGAGAAGAAAATGGCAAATCACTTTAATATTTTTTACCAAGAAAATCCCAAATGGGGTCACAAAGAGTCAGATATGATTGAAACAACTGAGCAACAATTATATCAAGACCAAATTTGCTTCTTCACAGCATTTACAGCATATTTCCTTTTGTCTGAGAGAAAGAATTATGATCTTTCAGTGATCAGAGATAAACTTCCTTATAGGAGATGGGAATAGAGCCAGTTTTCTGCATGTACAAAAAGTTGGAAATATTTGTTTCTTTATAGTCCCCAACAGGACTTTTCCCCCTCTAAGCAAGGTCTTGGTCTAAATTCAAAATTTACTGGAAAAAAAAGATATAATAAATCTGAAAAAAATTCATGGGTTTGGAAATTAGAACCCAGTTCAGCTCATTCTAAATGTGGCAGAAGAAATCATATTGTTGAGCCATGAGAAATTCTGGATCTTGGGGTGATTGTTGAAGGATAAATAGCTTCTGTTTTTATCTCTTTAAATAACAGTTGCTTTTTCTCTCCCACCCACTGAGACTTTGTCTCATAGACCTTTCTCCCATTCTACTTAGTATAGACCATTGTCCTTGACTCATGTATTTATTTAATGTGATTTGAAACACAATTATTTTTATGAAACAAATAAAACTTTCTCTTGTTTTCACAGTACCTGGGTCTTCTGTAACAGGCAGTTCCACCTTACTTTGTCTCCTTCTGGGTTTTTGTGACGTTACAGGTATGGTGATGTGTCCTATAAATAAATAGTTTAGGAAAATCAAGGACATGGAACTTGGTACATTCCAAGAAAAAAAAACTCACTCTATTATTAAACTGGACATTCATACAAGCAAGAACCATCACCTTGATTTTTCTAGTTTTAAAGGAGAGCGAGTCAATTCCAGGGATGCCCTCCTCCATTCCCTCCTTTCTCTTCCATTTTTCCCAGGCTTCTTCTCTGCTAAGTAAGGTTCTACAGTACAACAATTCTTGATAAAAACTCAGTTTCACAATAAATGTGAATCTGGGAATATAGGTTTGGGAATTAGAGAGAAGTTCATTTCCCTGTAAACTTGGAGGAATCATTGAATCTCAGAGTTGGAGAAGACGTCAAAGTCCATCTAATTCAGCCCAAGCCTGAACATAACACAGACTTTGAGTCAAGATGCCCAGGAATACCTAATGAGGTAGCTCCTTATACTTTTGGATAAATCTAATAGATAGGAACATTTTCTTACATCAAGCCTAAATTTGCTTCTTTATAACTTTGATACACTTTATCCGGTTTTGCCCTCTGGACTAAGTAAAACAAGCCCTCTTCAAGATGTCAACTTTTCAAGTTCTTAATGGAAGCCTTTATGTCAAATGAATGATGAGAAATTCTGCCTAGTCAAATCATTGAGTATTTATTAAGCACCCGTGCCAGATGGTGGGGATTGGAAGGAAGATAAAAGATGGTCCTTGCTATCAAGGAGCTCACTGTCCAATTGAGGAGAGAACATATAGAAATAAGATTCACACAGGATAAATTGCAGATGATATCTATGGATCATTGGAGAGACAAAAAACCCTATTTCTCCTCCTTTATTCCCTTTGAGTGATTATCCCTTGTGCTCTTCCCTTCTAATAATAATCTCTTTCTTTCATGTACATCTTTCAGAACCATTCCTAGGAGGCCCATTTTCATGGCAAGATAGATATTTAACAAATGACCAACAAATTAATTCTATCCACCTCATTTTGGAGTTACTTGAACTATTTATTAATATTCATCTATGTGGTCATAATAATAATAAGTAACACTTACATAAGGTTGGCTAAATACTTTACATATGTTAACTAATTTGATCCTCCCCCAACTGTCTTGGGAGGTCAGTACTTTTATAATTATTTTATTTTTTATTTTATTTTATAATTATATATTACAGCTAATAAGTGTCTAAGGCAGGATTCAAACGGTGGTTTTCCTGACTCCAAGCCTGTTACATTGTACCATCTAACTGCACGATCATATTTACTCTATTGATAAAACCATTTAGCAGGATAGGGTTAATGATGCTTTGTAGCATTCCACTGGAGTCCTCCATCCTGTCTGACACTGATCTATTAATCTTTACTCTGGATATAGTTAACAGTTATGAAAATATTCAATTGGATGATCACCCACCAAAGAGTACTTTATCTTTCCTTTGGGAATTTTTGAGAAAGTTAATGAAATGTCTTCTTGAAACCCATATGCTATATCTGTGACCTTGCTATGTCCTACAAGTTAATTACCTTGATTTTGCGTGACTTATTCATGCAAGGTAACCAGTACCTGCTTCTAATGTTCACACCTGTTTTCTCAGTTCTTACAAAACATCTGTTAATTCATTATAGTTGTTTTCTTGGGACCAATACCAAGTTAAGTATTCTATGGGTTGGGAAATCCAGGTATTTCCCCCTTTTAAGTCAGGAATTTTGTCAATCCTATATTTGGGGGCTCCTCCTATTCTTTATGATTTTTAAAGAAAATTAATAACATCTGCAAAATTTTAGTTTTCTTAACTTGAAATAGAATTTATCTGGATTCAGAGATTTGAAAACTTCCCTTTTGTCATCTATTTGCAGGTGCTTCAATCAATCAACCAACAAACATTTTTGAGCACCTACTGTTTACCTGGTGCTGTGCTACACTCTGATGATATCATTCCTGCTCTCAAGGAGCTCACATACCAGTAGAGGATACTATGCACATCTATATAAGTATATTAAAAACACAGAGAAAACCAGATACAAGGTAATTGTGTGTTGAACATCAAGTGGATGGGGTAGGCACCAGCAGCTGGTAGAGGTAGGAGGCCTCATGTAGAAGAATGCACTTGGAACATGCTTCCCTTAATCCCTCTAAGTGATGTTTCGTGTCTCTCTCTAGGCCACTGACCCATTGGCCCTCTCATCCTCCTTTCAATGATTCCACAAGGTGACCCCCTTGTTTTCTACTCATAGTTGCCTAATTAACACTATTTAAAGATCATTTTATAACTTGGATCAAAACTTCTTTTGTTTTTATAATACCTGGGTTTTCCGTAACAGGCAGTTCCTCCTTTCTTTGATGCCTGGAAGGTTTTTGGGAAGTTAGAGGTAGAAAAACATATGTTTTATTTAAAGATGGCTCTTGTGTAGAGACATTACCTATGGAGTAGAGAATTTGGGAAAATAAAAAAAAATAAAATGTCATCTGGTTTCAGACACAGAACATTCAATTTAGTATTGATGACAAAGACAGAAGGAAATTCATCCAAACAAGAACAGTCAGTTTGATTTTTCATTGCTTTAAACAATAGTAAGTCAATTCAGCGATACCTTCCTCCATTTCCTCATGTCTCCATCCACTTGTCCCAGAATTTTGTTCTATTAAGTAAGGTCCCAAGGAGAGTATGGTATTTCCTGATAAATACTTAATTACACAACCTATATGAAGAAATCCTTGGTTTTGAGAGTCAAAGAGAAATGCAACTTACTGTAATCTGGGAGGAATCACAAAATCTTAGAATTAGAAGAGACCTTAAAGTCATTTAGTCCAATGCAGGTCTGCGAACAAACATCCTGTACAACAGGGCTGCCATTTGGGTAACCAGTCTCTGAGGGAAGATCTCTAGGAAGGGGAACCCAATACCCATTGAGACAGCCCTTCCCACCTTTAAATAGTTGTAATGGCTAAGAAAGCTTCCCATTAGGTCAAATCTAAGTTTATTTCTTTCCAAATAATTAGGAGATCAATTTGATTTTAATGTATATTATATGTAACAGCTTGGCACACTTTTTTCTGCCTTTGGAATTTCAGTTCCCTTAATACTTGTCCTAATCTGTCATCCTTCTAGATATTATTGTTAAAACCTAGGTAATCCCATTGAAGTCTGGGAAAGTGGCACTCTTTACTTAGAAATGTTTTTCACAGGGAGGTAAAGTTTTGCTTGTAAGAATGGCTGTAATTGAAATATAATGAAACTCAGATTAGAGACCACAATATCTTTTAAACAAATGGAAAAGATAAAAGTCAACATATTCTGTAAGTTGTCTTCTGAAAGACAGTTTCTGAATAATTAATAATCAATTTATTAATTAGGCTAGCTAATAATCAATACACTGATGGTCAGTGGTTTCTCTTGATAATCGAAGATCCCCAGTGGAGACACTGAATGCTTTAAATACCTTTGTAAAAGAGAATTCCCCTGACAAGTGAAAATCAACCCTGATTGGTGGACATTTAATGAGGAGGTGGGCTAGTGAGCTCCTGCTAAGGATGTGACCTGATTACAAGACTCAGTCCCCTCAGAAATCTAGACTGGGGAATATATCTCCACCCAGACCACTCTGATTGGTTTTTTCCTTCATGAGCTGGTTCCCCTTAAATTCTAAAGGAGAAGTACAAGGATAGGGCTGTTCTCCTTGGGACAAGAACATGCTCAGACTAGATTCTGTTTACACTCCCTCCATATGGTTGGGTAGAGTCTGGCCCAAGGTTGAAGAGTATGAACCCTGAGGGTTAGGGACAACTCATCAATTAGCCATGTCCTTCAAAGATTGATTGCTCTTCTCCAGGAGCTGGGCCCTAAATGAGGAAATAAAAGGAGAAAAGCCTAGGCCTAATTTAATGATTGATTGGTAATATAATAGCAAAATTATTTCTCTCACTTCAAATCAATCAGTCCTTAATAGAACTAGAGACTTTGTAATGACTGACAGAAATCTGTGCTATTGGGGGCTTTAATCATATTTTAATTTTAATCATATTTACCTTTTTCTAGTAGAAAAGGGAATGCCAAACCCCTCCAAATTTTTTCCAAGAAAACCTCATGGACAGCATTGGTGTGATATGAACCACAGGATCACAAAGAGCTGGGCACAACTGAATGACTGAACAGCAAGAAGTAGAACATTGTAGATGATCTATTCAGAGCCAGAAGGGAACTTAAAGATCATGTAGCCCAACTCCTTTGCTTTATTGAGAAAATTGAAGCCCAGAGAGGTCTAATTACTTGTCAAAAGTCTAACAGGTGTTAAATGACAGAATTGGACTAGGACTGGAACCTGCATTCCCATCTCTGCCATGCTGCCTCCCAGCCGCATACATGATGGACAGTTAGAAGATGGGAGTGTCATTTATGAGGAATAGCAAGGAGGCCATTGTCCTTGGATTGTAGGGGATGTGGATAGGAATAAAGTGTAAGAAGACTCGAAAGATAGGAAGCAGCCATGTTGTAAAAGGCTTTAAACTCTAAAGATTTTATATTTGATAATGAAGGTAATACAGAGACACCAGAGTTGACTTTAAGTCTTGTGTCTGACATATATCGGTTGTATGACCATTTGCTAAATCTTGTCCATTTTACCTTCGTGATGTTTCTCACATCCATCCTTTTCTCATACAGCCACTATCCTATTTTAGGTCTTTATTACCTCTCCCCTGGATAATTTAATAATCTCTTTATTGGTTACCCTGCCTCCAATAGTTTTCATTTCCAAAGCATCCTCTATGTGGCTGCCATATTTTTTTTTTTTTTTACTGATAAAGAAATTTATTTTAAAACAATTCTTTGGTGTATCATTTTACCATTTATTAAAGACAAAAGCAAATTTACATACTAATGAGATGGAAGTGTTTATTTTTACATAAAGAAATCTTGGCAGAATATTTGATTCTGCAAGATGGAGAGTATATTCAATGTTTTTCAGAGTTCATCGATATTTCAATTTTATAAGAGACAATGCTGAGAACACTGCTTCACATAAATACATAGTACAAAATGAAAGAAGTATATATAGGGACGTTTCAGAAATTGTTGGAAATTCTGTCCT
>JAQQSW010010240.1:0-13039 GCA_028646575.1 Pseudocheirus occidentalis | reverse complement strand
CTTCAAGTCACACTCAGCCTGTAGAACAGTCCCAGAATCCCTGAAAATATCAGCAAGGCCCCTTCCAGGATTTCTGTGAACATACAACAAGAAAGTCCTTCTTCAGGGCCTCTGCACCAACAGCCAGGTTCCAGGAACTCTACAACAGCAGCACTGTCCACCATCAGGTGAATCTGGAAAAACAACATCAAAACAGACAGACAAAATACCGGCATCACAGCCATGCCTCCTCAGTTCTCAGCAGCTCCAGGTGGCAGTCCTCAAAAGTCCTGGGCAGCTCCAATGGGCTCTTAACAGTCTCTCTCAGCAACTCAGGCACCAAGACACTGGATACTGCTCTTCCCAAAAGTCCTTCTCTTTCTGGCCTTCTCTGGGCTTGAGCCTTTTTCAATTCATGGCTCCTCGCAGGTCAGCCCCCTCTCTACAGGTCAACAAGTCCATCCTACAAGTGGGATTCACAAGCTCTGGGTCTTAACACTCAACCCAAAAGCCAAGTCAATTCAGGGGCATCTCCAAATTACATTACCATTACAAATGGCTCTTAGGATTCCCATAAAGTCTATGCCAGATTTTCTCTTCTCTTCTCAAATCTGTCACACTATCTCCTCCTTCCTTTCTCTCAGTGGAGAACTTTGCCTAGGAATGAATGTTGAATCATTTAGCAACACTTGCTGTGTTGTACCAGACACTCTGCTAAGTGCTGGGAACACAGTTCCATGTAGTCAAGACAGTTCTTGCCCCCAAGAGGTTTACATTCTAATGGGAGTAGACAACACATAGAGGGAAGTTGGAGGAGGGGAGGGAAGAAGGAATACTTTGGAAATGTTCAGGAAGTGATATGGATGCAAGATAAATCAAAAGCTTGCATATCAGACCCCAGGGGTAAAAGAACAGAGTCCACATGGTTTCAGCACACTATCTCTCTTCTTTTTGGAGGGGGAAAGACAAGGCAAATGGGGTTAAGTGACTTGCCTGAGGTCACACAGCTAATAAGTGTGTTGAGGTTCTGAGGCTGGATTTGAACTCAGGTCCTCCTGACTCCATGACAGGTGCTCTATTCACCGTGTCACCTAGCTGCCCCAATATCTCTTAATCTGTTCCCTTCTTTCCTTTCATATTGTCTCTCCCCAATATCATTATCTCTCACCTGGGGTCTTGCTATCCCTTCTCCAGGATCACTGCTCATACCAAAATGATTCCCTGAATGTACCAGGAGGACTTTGTAGCTCCTCCCTTGCTCCAAAATATTCAGTTACTGCCCACGGACCATATGAAAACACAAGCCAGGCACGCAGCTCAGGTCTCATTTATTTCTGAAGTCTCCCATGCTTCCTACCTAGGGGTGTGCCTGTAAATGGTTAACAACCAGCTTCCTCTGGAAAGCTACACACTTTTCCATTTAATCTCTATTATTCTCTATAACCATCTTCTTAAGTCTAGAACATCAACAAACACATAAAACAAGCCCTAAACTGTAGCATTTTTTGACTTCTAAGGTGTAAATACACCAAAAACTTCACAATTGTCTCTGGCTCTAGCATTTCCCTCTCTCCACTCCCTCCATGATCAGACTTTGAAGAAAAGTGGGTTTGGGGGTAAAGCTAATGAAGTCAGATTGGGGCATTTTGAATTTGCTATGCCTTTAGGATATCTAGTTTGAAATTAGGATGTAGATCTGGCAGACATCCACAAAGACATAATGAACTCCTTTGGAGTTTACTAGATGATGAAATGAGAGGACATGGAGAGTAAAGAGAGTGCAGGACATAGCTTTGACAAGGGTACATCTAAAGTTAGGGGAAGTAAGGGTAGCTGAGAAGGAACAGAGATAGAGCTAAGGGAATGCAGTACTGCAGAAATCCAGAGGGGGGAGTTTGCAGGATGAGAATGTGGTTCAGAGCATCAAGTGCTGCAGAGTTCTAGAAACAGACTCAGAAAAAACCATCCTTGTGTATGGTTCTGAAATGTTCTGCCAGTCTTTGACAAACATTTTATTCTGTTATTTTCCCTCTTGTCTCTCTTTTTTTTCAGCCTCATTCTGTAGTTCTTTTTCAGAGAATCTACCTTTATAGACTGCTTGTCTTTTGGTCTGAATTTGCTGACGTCTGCTTAGATATGCTACTTTCTTCCTAGAGACCTCTAAGTTCTGTTCTTAATTTTCTTTGTTTTCATTTCATTTGTTCATTGCTCTTTGGAACCACTCTGGGTGTTCTTGAGTGCCCTGTTGGTGCTCTGGGAATCCTTAATGAATTCATTGAATACCTTCCTCTTCCTTGGGGGATTATTTTTTTTTTAATTCAGGTTTCTTTGTTGTCCATACTTGTCCATTGAGATGATTTTCCCTCCAATATTTGTTCATTCATTCTTCTATGAACTTCAGTCTCTATGAATGCAGATTTTCCATCTTATCTTTATGGTTGAATATGTTTCTTTCTCTGAGATGGTGAGTGACCAGTTGGGACACAGCTGTGGGAAAAGTTCAATGGATCATTGGAGTAAGCTTTCCACTAACTTTCTTTTGATGCTACTATCCTGCTTGCAATTGATTTTCCTCAATACCATTGCTGGCTTCTAGAAGTTGGTTGGGTAAGGGTCTGAAGAGGGCTGCAGTGTTCCAGGGTGGTTCCCAAGCTCAGGAGCAGTGGTGGCCTCATTGCTTTAGCCACTCTTGTCTTGGACTTCCCCCAACCTATGCGCCCCAAACTGCTGGGTAGAGAGCTCCCAGAAATCTTTGCATTTGGGCCTTTTTTTAGTGCTCTGTCTCTCATTCCTTCTCTTTGTTCCCTATTTTCTCCTGGGTTCTATTCAAAGTTGTAATCAACACTGTGTTTTTGTTTTCTTTCTCCTTCCTTTTTTTGTTCACCAGTCTTTAGAATTCTCCACATTTTACCCCTTTGATTCTCGATTCTCATGGGCAGTCTTTTACAGGTCCTGATATCACTTAGTCTGATTCTTGCCGGGAGAAGCAGAAGTATTTCTGCTTTTTTTTCAAAGTATTTCAATTGGTGCCAAGAGGCTAGTACTCCTTAGGGAGAGAGGATACCAGGGTAGAATTATATCCATCTGCTCCCTTAAATATTGTTAGTCTAGTGTTAGTAATTTCTTGGAGAAGTAAATGGCAAACCACTTTAGTATCTTTGCCAGCAAGACCCCAAATGGGGTCACGAAGAGTCAGATATGACTGAAAAAATCCTGCAAAGTAATCTTTAGGTTTCAGGCTGCACTCCTGATCACTTCTTTAAGAAGAAAGAAGTGCTCCAAGCTACATGTCCAGGGATTGACTTTTTTCCTACCAAATGTCAGATTCACAATGAATCCCCACAGTGGATAGTAAATAAATCCATTTATCCAAGGTGATATCAAAGCAGAAATCAGAGGAAGTATACATAGGAGAATATGTACAAGGCAATACAGAGTGAATGAACTCTCCCATAGGGAGTGAACGAACAGCTTAATGAAGAAAGTCTCAGATCTCACCCAAGGAGAAATTCCTTGGGAAACAAATAAGCTGGGGATATGGGTTTTATAGATATTACCAGCTCCTCTACATGTCATTGTCTTCCTGGGGTCTTTTTCTCCCTTCAGGGATTTGAAGAGAAGTTGGAATGATGTATCTTCTCTCTCAGATGAGATAATATTTGTAAAGTTCTTAATGCAATGTCTAGCACATAGTAGGTTCTTGATAAACGATTATTTCCTTCTTTATTGGGTAGGTGGTATAGTGGTATAGTGAGTGGAGAAATAGATTCAGAAAGATCTGAATTCAAATCTGGCCTCAGATATTTACTGTCTATACAACCCTGGGCGAGTTATTTAACTTCTGTATGCCTCAGTTTCCTCAACTGTAAACTGAGAACAATAATAGCAGTTGTCTCACAGCATTATTGTGACATTCAAATGAGATATTTGTAAAGAGCTTAGCATAATACCAGACACATAGAGGGGTTGAATAAATTCTTACTGCCTTCTATTTCCAGTTCTTTAAAGCTAGAAACCAGAGTAGCCCAGATCTCCCTTTCTTCTGCTCTACCCAACTTTGCCTGCTCTTCATCTAGGTACAGGATATTAAATAATTAATCTCTACCAAACAAGAAAGAGACCCATGTAATTGACCCTTTTAGTCAAGGGTTACACAGAAAACAAGACTTGGAGAGACATTATAGTCTTCTTCAAGTATTTCAGTTGGTGCCATGTGCAAGAGGGATTAGATGGAATCTATGTGTCTCCCGAGGAATGAATGAGGAAAAATGAAAGTTTAGCCTGATTGGCCATTCAAAGTTTCGGAAAACCAGATTGGGGTTGAAGGTAAGGTGAAACTTAAAAATGAATGGTAAGGGCTTCCCCTTGAAAGAGAGGAAGAGCCTTAAATGAAGGTGCTCAAAGAGGGGTGACCACTGGTTATGCAAATGGTATTCCTGTTTGGTATGCATTAGACTAGATAGAGTCTTATGCCTTTACCAACCTAATGATCGGGGATTCATGGGAGGGTAGTGGCAGGTGCCTTTTATTTGAATTCAGGCCTTGACTCCATTACCAGTGCTTTTCATGGATCCCCAGCTGTTCCTTTGCTGTGAAATTAGAGCTAGTCCAAAAAGCTACATGAGGATTCTGGATCTGTTTTGACACTTCTAACTTAAGACTTTCCAGTGACTTTTCCTCTTTGATCAGAGTCTGGAAAGATATTAGGAACTGAGTATTACTGGAGTCATTCAGCATGTGAACTTTTTCTACCATGGACATCACTGTAGTATCTCAGGATTTGTGGGTCACTGCTGATCAATACAAAGGGGCTAACCATTGGAAAACAGGCAGCCAAGAAGGCAGAGCTATGCAGCAGCCAGGATTTAAGTGTCATCATATGCACAAGTCCTGTCAAGATAGAACTGAGTAAGTAAAAAGTGACAAAGGTACTCACCAGCAGTAGGATCATTTGGGTGTCTCTGGTCTCAGGGAAGGATCTACAGGAAAAGCTGTTGGTGCGAACCTGCTGAACTCTCTTGTGGTGCTTGTACAGGAAATAAGCCTTGTAGCCAGTGGTAAAGCTAATGAAGATCATACACACAGCATCAGGGAGGGAGAATATAAGTGCATGGAGTGACGCACTGATAAGAGCAATGGCAGTAACGAAGCAGTACAGATACTCTTTTGTTTCTGAGATGTTTCCAGTGTCCCTTGATGCTTTAAGATCCTCAAGAACAGGAATATTTTGCAGCATGTGGAAAACCCAGCAGAGGAGAATAGAGGGCATAATGTGTCTTGGAACTCTGGCTTTAAGCTTTATCCACCTGCAGTTGTGGGGACTGATGATGATGGCCTGAAAACCACTCAAGAGGCGGGTTATGCTGAGAGAAAGCCCACAAGCTACTCTTTGAAGGTAGAAGACAATTTTACAGCCAATGTCATCCAGAACATTCTTCATACCCAAAGCTGCCAAACCTGGAACAAAGCCCCTGAAGAGAAGACAAGGAGTTGGCCAAAGCCAGCTGAGTGAGAATCAGATCTATGGGCTTCAGTCTCTGGCCAGTGAAGAAAAGGAAGCTGAAGAGATAAATTAGGAAGAAGTTTCCCAGAACTCCAATTCCTGTCTGGAAGAAGAAGGCAGTATCCAAGAGTATGTCCACAGGAGTCATGTTCTTGGTGTCCTCAACAGATGAATTTCAGTCTGAGCCTGAGGGACCGTGGAGAGAAACACAAGGGCTTTATGCCATCCCTACAAATTGGTCACCCATTCCCACCTGAAAGGAACTCATGAAATGGCTCCTTCCGTCCCACAGACAGACACTAACTAATTCAGCAATTTCTGTACATGGCTCTGTCTGCTTGTGTTATTGAATGGCTTCTCCTTTCATTTATGTATTATTGGATTAGTGCATTATTTCTTTTTTAGCTAAGGTTAGTAGGCTCAGCTTTCCTGGTCTGTATTTGTATTAAAAATCAAGAGAAAGTAGTTGACCTTTTGTTCCAGGCTTAGTTTTTCTGTTTTCCCTGAGCTCAGTTAAGGAAACTTGCTTCACGGATTGTTAGCTGCTCTGCTTTAGTCAGACCTCCTATATGACACTTTTCTCAGAGCTGGTTTGAGGTCACCTATTACCTCACAAGTCATTCTGAAGTGTAGTTCATAATATCCCACAGATCTTTTCTAGGCACACTCCTTTTCTTCTAGATGCACTTGATTCCTGCCTCCCTTCTATACTTAAGAAATGTTGTTTTGGATTCCAGGTGTAAGATTTTGTATTAAATTTCATCTTATTAGATTCAATCCAATGAATCTGAAAAGAATTTGACAGGCTAGAGCACTGGGATGAATTAAATAAAGTGAAACAATAGGAAAAAATGTGGAGCATCTGGGGAATCCCTTCTTACAGAAATCTTCCCCACCCAAAGCTACCCAAGATTTATGGGAAAGTGGGGTACAATACCCACAGAAGAACATGGCTCATGAGTCTCCACTAGAGTGGTTATGTTTACCAATCATCCCATGGATGGATGCATTTTAAAATGATATTTTATCCAATGGCATGAAAAATTAAGTGCAAAGAAGTGATTTCTGCCTCTCCTTTTATGCACACCGCATTGAGTACATTGAGTATACTTTTCCACAGGTTATAATAAGGAGGAAAGTACACACACACATACACACACACACACACACACAGAACATGGTGCCTAGGGAAGACTAAGAAATAGTCGGGGAGGGTGCACATGGAGGTAACTGGCTTGGCCAGAAAACAGAAAACAGCTCATGTCTTGATCCTGTGTGGTCAAGGAACACATATGGAAGGGATCCCTTTTACCATTAGATCTCCAGGGATTGTTATGTCCTCTGGTGGGGGAGGGTGGTCATTATGCTCTTAGTTGATATACCTAGTGCGTGTCCCAACTCTGCTCTTCTCTGGGTGCTTTGTCTTCGGTGAGGGGCATCTCTGCTCTCTCCTGGATCCATTGCCTTTGTGGGGATGCTCCTCTATTGGTCTTCTAACTCACTGCTCCTTTCTGCTGCTAGCTCCTAGTTTGATTTCTTTAGGAATATCTGATGATCTTCGAGGATCTCAGCTGCTAAAGTCAATGACTGGAAAGCCTCATTCTGACCAGGGCAGGATGGCATTGCTTTTATCCAAGAGGTACTGGCATTATGAGTCATCATACCTAGATAAGGGCTGTCAGACAAATCAGCTGTAGCTTGTCATGCCAAGAGTGTCAGGAGCAATCCAATTTCACAGTGTCCTTATTTGGTCTCTCAAGTGCACTTTCTTTCATGTTTGAGACGTTCTTTTTGTGTTCATTTTGGCTGCATTTATTTCTGTTTTTGCTCTTTTCACAGCTATACAAGTTCACCAATCCCATCTTTTTCTATTTTCTTATGTGTTTTTTCTTATGTGGTCTTCTAATATTTATCTATATTATTCTGTGCTGTAGCATTCCGGGTGAAATCTGTTATAATACCCACATCATGTGCTACAGACATATGTATTTTTTCCCATGGAGATGGTCTTTTGGAAAAATATTTTATTTTTTACCCCAATTACATGTAAAAACAATTTTTAACATTTAAAAAAGTTTTGAGTTTCAAATTTTATCCCTCTTTCCCCCTTCTTCCCCCTCCTTAAGATGATAAGCAATCCAATACAGGTTATATGAGTGCGAACCTGTAAAGTATTTCTATATTACTCTTGTTGTGCAAGAAGACTCAACGACAAAGGAAAGAGGGAAGGAAAAGGAAAGTAGTATACTTAAGTCTATAGTCAGACAGCATCATTTCTTTTTCTGGAGCAGATAACATTTTTCGTCATGAGTCCTTTGGGACTTTCCTGAATCATTGTATTGTTGAGAATAGGTAAGTCATTCACAGCTGATCATTGTTACAATGTTGCTGTTACTGTGTACAGTGTTCTCTGGGTTCTGTTCACTTTGTATCAGGTCATAAAATCTTTCTAGGTTTTTCTGAAATTGTCTTGCTTATCATTTCTTATGGAACAATAATATTCTATTACTATCATGCCACCATCATTCCATTACCATTCCATACCACAACTTTGTTCAGCCATTTTCCAATTGATGGGTATCCCTTCAGTTTCCAATTCTTTGCCACCATAAAAAAGCTGTTATAAATATTTCTGTACAGTTACACTTTTTCCTTTTTAAAAATCTTTTTTTTGGATATAGACCTAGCAGTGGTGTTACTGGATTATGCACAGTTTTATAGTCCTTTTTGCGTGGTTCCATGGAGATGTTCTTGTGTGGGTCCATTATCCTTTTCACATAGAGACAGCTAGGTGATATAATGGACAGTGCATTTGGTCAGACTTTAACCCTAAATGTGCTCTTCCCTGCCTCCCTCACTATGGTTCTCAGCACTTTTTCTGTTGGAATATTTTGTTTATTCATTTAATAATTATGTACTACTTTCACTGATTGCATGCTAATAGTTGGCAAAGAGAAGAGATGTGTGCTGGGGTTATAAAAACATGGCTAAAATGGCATCTTCTCTTGAAGAGCTCATGTCCTCTAAGACTGAAATAGCACACACATATACATCCCCACAGCTTGGGTGAAGAGATTTCCAGTTCCGAGATGCTTAGCCACATCAGTGAATGTATACATGAAAACCCCATGTGCTTTGTTCCAAGTCAATTGTGAATGACTGATGGAAGGAGAAATACCATTCTACAATCAGAATTCCTCCCCCAAACTTTGCCTTAGGTCATAGTATTTCTAGAACAAGTTCAAGTTGAGGGAGAGAGTGTGCTTGTGGCTCTCTTTTACAGACCAATACCAAGGGTGGCTGTCTCCGTACAATTTATCCTATGTGAAGTGATATTGGAAGATACCATTAAAATCATAAACAAATACTTCCTTACTTATAAGTTAATGGAGGTGTGTGGGAGAACCAACTGCCTCCACTGGATCTAAAATTTGTGAAAGCTCAATTGATATGCAGACAAGAGGCTTCTGGTCCATCATGGAGACACACTGAATTTTTATGCTCATTCATTTTCCTGCTAACGTGGTATGTACTGTATTGAGTACCTGTGTGGCAATGTGAAGGTTCCCATCTTTCTGGGGCCCCAATTTCCTCCTCCATTAAAGGTAAGAGCTAAAAACTAAATGTGCTCTGAGATTCTTCCATACTTGAAATCTATGGCTCTATGAGCTTACAACTTTCACACCAAATTATGCAAACACAGAACTCAAGTGCTAGATTAACTGTGGGACAAAGGGGAGGAGGGGAAAGGAGATGGGAGCATCAGAGGTGCCTGAGCAGAGAAGGAGGGGAACCAGAATTGGGTTCAGAGGAGGGAAAGGAAATGTAATAAATGTCTTGGATCCAGGGGCAAAATTCTAATTCTTGTTCTAAAGTCTTTCCTTCCTTTATAGAAAATGTGTGCCCATTTCTTCATTCCTCTCATGGCCCAGAGAATCTCCTATCTTCTCAAGAGATACTCCTAGTGTTGGAGGCTGAGATATAGAAAGAAACTCACCAGGCTGGTGCCAGCTGCTGGAACACTGGGTATGGTTATGGCAATCAGCGTGTTGGTTGACGGGGCTGTGTAAAGCAAGGGCTCTAGCTATAGAGTCTTGCTTCCCTGGGCTGATCTGCCCCCTTCTCATCCTCATATCACTGGGGAGTGGTGTTTATCATGTCACTTTCAGGAGATTTGACATTGACTTTGTCTGCCAAAGGAGCCAGGGAATGTCTCAGAATAGGAAAAGTTTTGGCTCAGATGCAAATTGTCCACAGCAATTAGTGTTCATGAATAAGAGCTTCTTAATGGAAACTTATTATCATAATGAGAAATGCCAAATGGGCAGCCAGAAGCAACTGAGTAAGAAACTTTCCTGAGCCCTGAAGGAGGAGGATGAATGTGTCAGATGGAGGGAGCCACACAGAGAGTTGGAGGTGAATAAGCCGAGAAGTGATGAATCCTAAGTCTCTGCCAAACACTCAACTGTAGGTCACTAGTGTCACAGAGGCTAGAGCGCTGGACTTGGAGTGAGGTATGTTGGACACACAAAACACAACTGATACCAAAAATCTGGATATCAAAAGAAGTTTGTTGGGAGAAATACAGGCATTGAACACCTCTGACCAGAAGTGGACTTGGCCCTTCTTTTGGAAGAAGGAGTGAGGATAGAAAAGTGAAGCAGGTTTTATGCATCAGATGGATGCAGACGTGCCTTTCAGAGGATGGATTGGTTCGTTCTCTTCTGGGCACACCTCTTCCATTTGCATACATTATCATACGTTATTGCTAATGAGGCTCTAATTCTAGGCTGGGAGTGTTGAATAATACACATAATACATGAGGCTCATTAAGCAAGCACAGTAATAACCCTGGAATACTGATCCTCACACTGGGATCGGTCCTTATATGGGCCTAAGAGTCCCAAGGCCACTGTCTGCTTTATAATTCATCAGACCCACCTGCTGTTTGCTGCTTCTTTGATCTTACTTTAGTAATATCTGGCAATTCTGTGGGAACTGGGGACTCGACTTCTCCCAGGCTACTGCCTGCTCTGTTAACCTTACTTTAATCAGCAGTCTTATTTCAGCAGTTTTGCAGTCCTGTGGAAACTTAACCCTTTGCTACCTCTCATAGGTAGATCTGAGTTAAAATCCTCCCCTATACATACTAGCTCTGAAATCCCAAGCAAGATGCTAAATTTGTCTCAGTCTCAGTTTCCTCATCTGTAAATGATAAATTAGCACCTATTTTTCTTCGTGGCTGAGATCAAATGAACTGTAACCCTGGAGTTGGCACTTGTTGTTTGTGACTCTCTTCAGTGGAGGAAACTGATTACCCAAATGCTGAAGGAACTGTTGGCTTTGGCATGTAGAAAAAATTCTCACACAGTTCCTTACTGTCATCAAGGAGAGCCATAGATCAGTATTTTAAGTCCCCTTCTGGGTATGATGGTAACTCTGAGTCCTGAACAAAAGGCTCAGAGGAGTCATGACGTGTCCCTTCTAGTACCTGTGTACCATTCTATCAGGAATTATGCTATGTGCTTTAGAGGCTACTGCCCACGTTTGGGTGAGAACCACACCTGCCCATTGACCTGTGTTTTAAAGAAGGAGGTGATAGTACTACTCACATTCAGTTTATTTCCCATTTGAAGGAGAATCTGAGAGTGCCATGGCTTCAGCTCAGAGCTGTGACACAAACAAAAGCTGTTATGATTGTAAAGCAAGGTGTCAAAGGTGTCAAAGTCTTCAGTAAGGAGACAGAGTTCTGGTGGGAACCCTTGGTATTCAAGTGATTCCTAAGTTAGCTGATCAATGGAAGATCAGTCTATACAAAGTTACTGAGGGACTGTACGTTTTCCTCTTTTGCAAAGTAGCCTCAAATAATGGGGAATTTGAGGACAGTTTATCTCAAACACGTGTTGTCCTTAGGATAGTTGGTTGGACTTTCTAAAGGAGGTGGAGACCATTGGTTGACACTCACCTCATCAACAGCTAAGAAAAAGACACTTCTTTCTGGTGTACAAAAACTTTCTGCCCCAGATCTGGTTGGGCAAAGAATTGACCCAGACACAGCTACTTTTCTTCCCAGAACTGCAGTAAAGACTACAGTGTCCAGATTCATCCCACTGAGCATGAACACAGACATCCAACCTATCCCTGCTTCCACCCCAGATGAGACATACGGTGATCATTCTGGTCAGGCATTAGTAAACACTAGCTTGGCTACAGAGGTTGAGAGATCTGTCAGTGACCAGAGACTCAGACCATCTGACCAGGCACCAGACTGTTACGATGTTACAAACGAAGCTGAAGATAACACTTATCTATGTTAAAATACCAAGCTCACCCATGTACAATGAGCCTTGTATGTGTTTACTGTATGTACATGTTGAGATGAATGAAAAGTCTAAGAGACAAGAGTTTCTAGGAAATTAATGATCAATTTATTAATTAGACTATGGGTTCCACCTAAGACTGAGGAGAATGTTCCTAGAGGGATAGGCCAATCTTATCATCAGCCCTGTCCTTCACAAGTCCTGGGCTTTGAATTAGGAAACAAAATGAGAAAGAACTCTGAGTTTGGCCATTCCCCAATGGATGGGCATCCCCTTGATTTCCAATTCTTTGGCGCCACAAAGTTGGCTGCTATAAACACTTTAGGATACACTGGTTCTTTGCCTTTTTCTCCAATTATCTTCAGAATATATAGACCAAGTAGAGGGATTGCTGGGTCAAAGAGTATATATAGTTTCATAACACTTAGGGCAGAATTGCAGATTACTCTCCAAAATGGTTGGATAAGTTCACAATTCCATTAACAATGAATTAGTGACCCAATTATTCCCATCCTTTCCAGCATTTGCCATTTTCCCCTTCAATCATCTAAGCTAATATGATAGGTGTAAAATGATATCTCAAGGTTGTTTTAATTTACACTTCTCCAATCAATAATGATTTAGAGAATATTTCATATGACCATAACTTCTTTGGAAAATTTCCTGTTCATACCCTTTGACTGGGGGCGGAGCAAAGATGGCAGCATAGAAGCAGCAAAGCATTGCAGCTCCCACACAAACACGCTAAAAAACTCAAAATGGGATGCTAAACAGATTTTCAAGCTCCAAAACTCTCCAAAAGACAGAAAGCACATCTGTTGCTACAGGCAGCTCAGCAGGTGGGGCTCTTCACAGTAGTCTGGGAGCTGCCACCGAAACCCCGGCCGGGTCAGGCCCTGGGCCATTGGGCGGGGAGCCGCGTCTATAGGAGAGCAGATCGGCTGCACTGGAGGCACAGTTACCACATTTATCAGGCCAGAAGAAAAAAAGGCTAAGAGAAAGGTCAGTGGATTTTGCTAACTCGGGAGAAGAGCGGGTCCGGCCAAACTGCTCCCGGGGCAAGGAAGCAGTGGGAGGTGACTGTAGCAGCAGGAATGGAGCATCAGCGGCCTCCACTGGGCTGCTTCAGAGCCCTCGGCCTGCAGATAGCAGGGGGGCTGAGGCGATCCATCAGAGCCAAGGGCTCTTGCGATGAGCGGCCTGGATCTGGATCGTGGTCTTGAGTGGTGGTCCTGGG
>JAQQSW010010238.1:0-13040 GCA_028646575.1 Pseudocheirus occidentalis | reverse complement strand
TGATATTCTCAGTACAGCTTTCATTAGTCATAGCATTTTAAGTTACAGCTCTAAGTTATCATTTCTAACTGGTCACCAAGTATGGGCTTCCACCTTTCACAGAGTTCAAGTTTTTATGGCTCTTCATTTGTACTCTATTCTATGGTTTTCCCCCAATCAGAACCACACAATCCAAAACTGAAAAGCTGCCCATGTATTCTTTCCAAATATCTTCTGAAAGGTCCCTGGGGCAGCTCTATACTAGGGTGCTTAGGGCCTTTTTGGTTACATTAAGTATGGTACCATTCGTAAGCATAAACCACCCAAGCACTATAATCACAGAAAGGAAAACAACATGACCAATGAGGAAATTATCACAATTCCTGCAATTTTCTTCCATCCCAACCTTGTGGAGGTGAAGGAAGAATCAATGACACTTCAGGATTCATGGTAGAGTTGAATTTCTGAACTTAGTACAGGCTGGTTCAGTTTCTAAAATAGGTTCACAGACAAATAAAAATGGCTTGGGCAGTTTCAAAACATATTCAGGGGTGACAGAGAATAGAATCAATTACAGAATGGGATCAGAACAATTTGTTTTTTTCAAGGGGAGGTAAATACAATGATGATCATCAGCCCACCCCCAACATTCATTTAACTGACAAATTTCATCTTGGAATCCAGACGTCCCATGTAGTTGCCTCCAGAACATCTCTTTTGTGGAAAATGTCTTGTCCTCAGCAGTTACTCTTCAGTAGAATTGTTTTTCTCGTTCCGAGTTACATGTAGAGACTCCTTAGATGTTCCTGCTAAGATCTTTTACAAAACAGTTCTCAATACAATAAGTGTAAACTCTCAAATTTTACTTCTCCAATATCTAGGTCATATTGTGAAAAGTAATTGAGACCTTTAAAATACTGGTCTTAGTAAGAGAGACTTCAAGTAGGAAACCAGAAGTTGCTTGGAGCTTCCACAAATTTAGGTTTTTACCTGCCCAAGCAAAATCATTTACATTTAACATGCTGGATTGCCTGAACTTGTTACTTTCTCAGAAGTTTCTACTATGATTCCAGTTCTTTTAGGAGGATCAGATGTTACTGAGGGATTGCTCCTATCCATGAGTAACGACATTATTGCAAGTAGAAGCATTCTGCTGCTGAGTTCAATAGTTACCCAAATGATTTGACTTATAGGAAACTGACTTACTCCAATGAGTATTAAAGTCTTGGAAGGATATGTAAAAAATCAACTCCAAATCAACAAGTTCTTGAAAATAAAATGTAATAAAAATTCTAGCAGTAAACTTGAATGAAATTAAGTTTTCCACTAATGGGATACCAAAAAAATGGAGTTATATCCCTAAAAATTTGATTGTACTGAAATTCTCTTCCCCAAACCAAACTGAAGATGAATCTAATGTCCACCCCACAAATTAATAAATTCCTGTCTTTCTTTCACAAACTTTTAAATAAACTTGCCGAATTATTCCCATATTATTCAGAAAGGATGAGCTTTTCCAGGGACTTATTCCTTCACATGATTTTTCTGGCAGGCAGGTGAGAAATCCAAGTATGAATTTACCTGGTTATTTGGGCTATGGAATGACTGCACATTTGGAATGAAAACGGCAGCCTCTCTCATACTTGTATTGTGCTGATATGTTTTCTGACCACTTCTTCTGATTATAAGAATTAGGTACAAATGAATAACATAAATGATTATAACAGGACCAAACTAGTCCTACAGGCTTAAACCTAAGGGCACATATATGACAGTATAAAGCAACCATAGCTTTGTCTGATTTTAGGTAAGAGTCACAGTTGAATAACCAACCATGTAGTAATGATTCTACCTCACCACCAGAATCAGGAATAGCCAGCTGTAAAACACTCACATACAAAGGAACAAAATGAGGAAACTGAGCTAGGAGGATCCTACCTTGGGTTGAAGCCAAGGTCGTCCTCTCAAGCTTTTTGCCAGGTACAGACCTCTATGTGTAATAGTTCAGGATCACATTGCCTCTCAGCAGCTTTTGGTATTTCTCTAGAATGGTGGATTTATTGACTCGATGATTCATCAGGCAATGATACCTCAATTCAAAGCACAAGATAAAATAACTTACAGCCTCAAGAGCTTTTACTTCAGTGTCAGGGTTCACAGATCTCAGCTTATGACTAGATACAATTATTTGTACTCTCAATTATTGGTTAAGAAATGATAAAAAGATGTGAATAGTTTAAAGATGAAGTAATGAAAAAATCTACAGCCATGTGGAAAAAAATATCCTGAATTACTGTCAAGTGGAGCAATGAAGAGTAAAAAAGAAATTGAGTTACTCCCTCACACGTACAAGATCTTTTCAGAGGACAGAAAAAGAAAGTGGAAACTGCTGGTGGGGATGTGGGAAAATTAAGACATCAATACACTGTTGGTGGAGTTGTGAACTGATTCAACCATTCTGTAGTGCAATTTGCCACTATGCTTAGGGGACTATACATAGCAATACCACTTTACTAGATCTGTATCCCAAAAGACATTTAAAAAGACCAAAGAAAAAGGGCCTATGTGTACACAATTATTTATATTATATTATATTATTATATTCTTTTCTGGTGGCAAAGAATTGGAAATTGAGGGGAACAGCATAAATGGGGAAATGGCTGAACCAGTTGTGGTATATGATTTTGATAGAATAGTATAATGCTATGAGAAATGGTGATCAGGATGGTCTGAGAAAAACCTGGAAAAGTTTACATGAACTAATGAAAAGAGAAATGAGTAGTACCAGGAGAACAGGATGCACATTAACAGCTATATTATCAGATGATCAATTATGAATGATTTAGCTACTCTCAGCAGTATAATTATCCAAGGCAAGGTGGAAGGACTTGGGCTGAAAAATACTATCCACCTACAGAGAAAGAAGTGATGGTGTCTAAATATAGATCAAAGCATATATTTTTAACTATCTTTTTCTTGAAGGTTATTTTTGGTCTATGTTTCCTTTTGCCATATGACTAATACAAAAATATGTTTGGCATTACTGCAAAAGTATAACCCATTTCAAACATTTGCCTGCTCAGTATGGGGAGAGGGGTTGAGAAAAAGGGAGGGAAAGAAGTTGAAACTTAAAATTCTAAAAATGAAAGTTAAAATGTGTTTTTACATGATATTAGCAGAAAATAAATTAACAAATAAATATTAAAGCAACAACAATGAAAACCACAGCATAAGTGGACCGTCCTAGAGACTCTTTCTGTAATGTGAATTTACCCATGGATGTAGAAAAGGGCAGGAGTGGACTGTATTCCGGTGGAGGAGGGGCTGGCAAATGCTACAAAGACACATGAGGGTTGGGAAAAGAGAAGCAAGAGCAGAAGAAGGAACACGTGGCTGCAGGGGCCAGTCACATAAGGGCCCCACTGGAACAGAAAGGAAGAACACAAATACAGCAGACACATGGAGGCCAGACATGGAAACATCCAGGAGACAATAGGTGACATATGGTGGGTACCAGGGACATACACCCAGGACCCCAAGGTGAAAGGACAAAATACCAAATGCGGGCACCAAACCCTCAGGCAAGGGGGCAGACTGAAACCAAGGTCACCTCACTCGGCACTGAAAGTCGCATGCCAAGCCCCAATCCAGAAGTGGTGGTAGGTGTATCTCTGCAAGTCTGTTCTTCTCCTTTCACATGGAGGGTTACTTTCCAGTTTTGCTTTTTATTTGTTTGTTTGTTTTCTGGTGGGAGGATGGTATGAGGCCACAGAGCATCAAGCTGAGAGGCAAGAGCAGAACTAGATCCCAGTACATTATGATAAAATTTATATAGCTGTGTTTTGGGAATGCAGATTTCTTCCTTATATAAAGTCCAGTTTAGATAACGTGAATTTACAAAGAGCAGCATCTGTCTGTACTCCTTTCTATTCCCATTCACTTGTCTCCAGAGGCCTTTCATATCTCAGTTTTCTAAAATTCTGTTACTCTTATTGTCTTAATTTTTAAACATTTCATGGTTAGGCTTTTCTAGCTCTCAGGGAAATAGTGGGGTCCTCCACTACGGTCTATTTCTTCTTTAATATTTCCTTTCAGAATATGAATGCTATGTCATTTCCCAAATATATGCTTACTCTTGATATTACTTCACTGTCTGTCATTCCTTTGAAGAGGAAGTTTCTCTCCTCACCCAATAGGGATATTGGTTCTTTGTTTTGTCTGAGATCATGATTGCTACCCCCTCCATTTTTTACTTCACCTCAGGAAGAACGGTTTCTGCTCCAGCCTCCTATTTGAACACTGTGGTTCTCTCTTGGTTTCAAGTTGTGTTTCTTGTTGAAAAAACAAACATATTGCTGGATACTGGTTTCTCATTAATTTTAATACCCACTTTCATATTATGAGTGAGTTCATCCCATTCACAAAGTTAGGATTACTAACTGCACCTTACTTTCTGTCCTATTGTCTTCTGTTTCTCCTTCTCTGTCTTTTTATCCTGTCTGTATTACAATTTCTGATTTACACATGACCACTGTATTCTTTTATCAGCCCACTGTTTTATTAATACTTTCTTCTCTTCTCCCATTCATTTACTTACCTGTATAGTCAGATTTTTATGACCAGCTAAATAATACTATATAGATTCAGCTATAAACATAAGTATAGACATTTCCCCTTTTTGAACCACTTGAGATGGGACTTAAGTTCAAGCACTGGCCACTCCCCCCTACCAATTTCCAGAGTAAAAGATTTCTCTGACACACCTATTTTATGTGAGATCAGTTTTTCCATTCTTTCTCTCACTTCTGCCTTCTTCCAGGGAATTCATATTTCTCCCCTATCCATTTATTTTATATCATCCCAACCTAAGTGGTTCACTTCCTAACCCTCTTTCAATGTAGAATCCTCCTACCTGCTCTAATAATGATAAAATTCCTAGAGGATGGGTGTTTCATCTTCCCTTAGAGAAAAGTACACAGTTTAAGCTTATTGAATCACTTATGATTTCTCCTTCATATTTACCTTTTAAAGTTTCTTTTGAGTCTTGTATTTGAAAGTCATTTTTCCTCTTCACCGCTGGTCTTTTCATTAGGCATGCTTCAAAGGCCTCTATTTAATTAAATATTTATTTTTGTCTCCCCGTGTATTTCCCCAGAAAGTAAGCCTGTAGTAAATGGAATGTTCTCTGAGAGACTGTCTCCTTCCACCAGTATTTTTTCCTCTGAGTCTTCAGAGAGTAGATGTGCTTCCCCCGAAAGAAAGCCTGTAGTAAGTAGAATGTTCTCAGAATATGTATCTTCACCCATAAGTATTTCATCCACTGAATGTTTAGAAGCTAAATGTGATTCTCCTGAAAGTAAGCCTGTAGTAAGTGGAATGTTTTCTGAAAGACTCTCTCCTTCCACAAGTATCTTTTCCTCTGAGTCTTCAGAGAATAGATGTGCTTCCCCCGAAAGTAAGACTGTAGTTAGAAGAATGACTGATTTTCTTTCCTAAAACAAAAAAAAATACTACTTGTCATGTGGCATGGCTCTCAGGGAGGACGAGAGGGAGGTACACATGGGATGCCACGATGTAAGATACAGAAAACATAAATGAAAACTATTTTAATGAGGTCCAAGAACTAAAGGGTATGCATGGGCAGGTAGGAATGGGAAAGAAAAGGGGTTTGGATGTGCAGAGTGATTCCTTCCACCTCTGCAGCCTCAGGATCAGGGCCAGGCTTGAGACCTACAGTGCTGAGAAAGGAGCCTTTGGGGGGTCTGCCCATTTATCCCTGTGTCTGGCACCTGAGTACCTATCTTCTTTCCATCCTGCTTCAGGTTCCATGTGTCTTTCCTCATGAGATATGTCGCCTGTCGTTTTCTGTGTGTGGCTATTCCATGTGTCTGTTCCCTGCGTGTTCTTCCTCTCCCTTCTGGCCATGACTTCATGTGGCTGGCTGACACACAGGCCCCATGTGTCCTTGAACTGTCTCCTGGGTCCTCCTTTCACAGGTATGTGACCCCCTGACTTGGTAGCTAGGTCTGGGCAAATTCACATTGCTTTAGAATTGTTCTATTTACAGGTTTTCCAAGGGTACACTTATGCAAAACAATAACTGTCTTTAGTTATAAAAAAAGTAAACAGGCTACATAAATGGAAAGCAGTTTAGTAGAAATGTGATAGAACCACATGAATTAGACGGTATATTTGAAATAATAAAGTGATTACTTATGAAAATAATTAAGAGATATCAGTATAATCATTAATAATTATTCTAGCTTGGACCTACAACTCACTAATCCATTCTAGAGTTGAAGATTAAGCTCCTCCCCTGTGCTGGGCACACAGAGAGAGAAAGGTGTCCTACTGAAGCCCTCAACAAGCATTTCTGAAGTACCTGTTGCAGAAAAGGCATAGTGTTAGGTCCTACAGATGCAAACACGATAAGAATCACAGTCCTTAACCACTAGAAGCTCACGTTCTAATGAGACAAATAATACATCAAATGATACAGAGAATAAAGAAAAATAAAGACAACGTACAAGTCAGTCTGGGAGCCAGGCCACGACAAGATAGAATCCAGAGAGGCTTCATGAAATAAGGTGATGTTTTGCTGACAGCTAGTCTCTAGTCCATACATGGGGAAATTCTGATCCAGGATTTCTCCCAAGCCAGCTCCCCGTGAAGGCCATATTATGTTTTAAGATGGGCCCAGTGTCGCTTCCTGACTTGCAAGAGTTTAGGACCTGATACCCAAGCAGTGAAGCAGACATAGATGCATGCAGGGCAACAAGGACATGAAAACATACAGATTTACCTTAGTGAACAAGGACTTTAAAACATACAGAAGTGCCTAAAGGAACAAGGACATTAAACATTTTCTCATGGGAACCCAAGACGTAATTGCTTTACATTCATTATTTAAACCCTGGTCTCTGATCAATAAATGTGAACTGCTATGACAGATCCTACCTGGCTCATGGGGACAAGAAAAAGTGCCAGACAGAGGAATGGCCTCCAGTAACTCTGGAGAACATAACTAAAGGTAGGAAGGAAGTCAGATTTTCTCTTAAGCTAATAACTTACAGAGGGTAACTCACCAGGCTAATGGGAGTATGGCATAGGCATTAGTAGAAAATGCAAGCAAGCAAAGATTAGCCCAGTCTCAGAAAAAAAAAGCTTTCAGGAGAAAAACGGACAGGTACAAAGCTAAAGCAGAGACTGAGAATGTGAACTAACACTTAACAAGAAAAGTAAAAGAAGGAGGATTACTTATCATTAGCCTTTAATTACAAGAATTCTTGGAATGTGTAGAGCAGAAGGGGATGGTAGATTTGGTATAACGGGATACAGCAGGGAGGCAGAGGAGTAAGAGGCTTATGAAGGAGGGGCTCCAGCATTTCCCCATTTCTGCCTTTTTTCTATGAAATATATTAACGGTATATTTAACATCAAAAATGAAAGTGCCAGGGGTGGCTAGAACCATGCATGGTGATCCAGCTGTCTTTCTTGGAAATTGATAAAAAGAAAATGATCAAGTAAGTTTTACCTAGGACCAAGCAAAACGTCTGATCTCTGCAAACAATCTTTAACAATTTCTCAATGCACTCTTCCTGTCATTTTTTGTCTGTTTTGGTTTTGTGTCTCTGTGTGAAAGAGAGTGAGTGTAAGTAATCTGACACCCTGAAAAGTTTAATATGCAGGTGCACTGTTGGACTTTTCCTTGGAGTGCTCTTATTTCTTTCTCTCCCCTTCTTCCCTCCCCCCCCCTACTGTGAGCACCCAGCAGCTGACTGAGGAGAAAAAAAGAGAGGGGAAAACATTTTATTTTATACATCATATGATGGTAATAGCAAGTCATAAAGTATAGAAAGAAATACCAGGCATAAACTGTTTGCACTGAAAAGTGTGAACAGAAGTTTTAAGATTTTAGAGGTTTGAAAATCTCTTTCTTCCCATCACAACTCTGGCCAAGTTGAGTGAGGAGAAGGTGATAAGGGAATTATTTTTCTCCTCAGGTCACAGAGGCATAGAAACAAGCATTTCACCATTTCCTGCCTCACTTAGAGAAAAATTGTATGTATCAGAATGCAACTGTAAGTCATTTGAATTCGTGTGAAAAGTACAAAGTGTCACTCCTAATTTGATGCTAAATATAATTCAGAGTTTATCATACTATTTAGCAGTTAGGAAGATTGGGATATTTTTTTAAGATCTGATAAGAAACATGAGGTTTTTTTGAGTTCTCTACTATCTGAGAGTACTGGGAGAGTCATCATTCCCACATTACTTTTGCTGGAAGTGTCAAAGCTATCCCTTTTAAAGAAGTTTTTAAGTAGTGGACACATAAACACAACTTACTGGAGTACAAGTTTAATCTGCTGAAAACATTTTACAAAAATTCATTGAATGCTCTCAGGTCAGATGAGAATAAAAGAGAGAGGTCTAAAAATTAATAGGGAATTTAAGTTATCCTCCCCAATCGGGCAAAAGGGAGGAAGCATACTAAATTCATCAAGGATATCACTAGCAACAGTCCTGGGGTAGTGAAACCCCACTCTTGTAGACAAGCAGATGAACCACTCCATTCAAAACCCATAAATACACAATCAAATTCTACAGCTGTGAGGAGAGAACAAAATCCTCTGGACTCCTATAAGCCCAATGATCTATCAATCGTTTTTGCAAGTCATGATTTGGAAATACTATTAAAGTCATGATGTCGTTGTGCTGTTGTGGTCTTTTTAACCTGCAGTAAAATTCTGTCGTTTAAAATTTGAGGGATCATGGTAAGCCAGAAATAGTGTGAGATAAAGCAAATTTTTAATCCGAATTTAAAATGATAGAGAAAAAGTTAGTGTAAAAAACAGTTATGTCATTTAACATGTCACCACGCTTATGTATGCCGTAGAGAAAACCAGGTATTTACACCTTTACTTGCAGTTAGAAAGGAGGTTATATCAAAAACAATTTGGCTATCACTTCTGGAAATTATGACCTAAGTTACTTTACTGTTTTAATGCTAAAACTTAAAGTGGTTCATTGATTGCCTATTGTGCAAAGGAGGAGTCCTGGTGAACATTTTAATTGGCTTAATTCTGCTCATTCAGACCATTCCTCCTGCATGTATGAGGTTTGATCAAGCAGGGTTATCACCACAAGCCCCTCCCTAAAGTCCATGTAAGTTCTTCTTATTTTGTAAAACTGCCCAGGTAACTCTCTCTAGAGGCAAGGTCATTCTGCCTGAGAAAAGAGCTTGTTTTAGTTATGTAGTTCCTAACCAATGAATCTAACTTCCTAAGAAAGTTGCAAAATATTAAGAAGAATTTCTAACCATTGCCTTTTACACCAGGACAAGTTTAAATTTGAGAGATAAAAATGCTAAATCAAATCCTTTAATATATGAGGGACCTAGTAAATCTTTCTTGTGTATTACAGCTCCATTGGAATAAAATTAACATGTAATTGGATTTGAGTTCTAATTGGTGGAAAATTGCTACTTCAAATAAAAGGCATGTAAGACGATATTTAATTTACATATTCTTATGTCTTCTTCCTATGGCTAATTTCTATGATCAGAATAATTAGTCAGTAAAAGATAAGCATTGTTTCATGTCAGCTTTATGGGTAAACTAATATTTTTCGTCTAGAATTAGAACAGATACAGAAATTTATATTCACTATTTAACCTCACATTCTGATACTCCCATTGTTTAGAGGGATTCTGATACTAATAGCTTTGATAAGTACTGTGACCAGCTTCTTAATTGCTGCCAATATAAAGGGTCTATTACTATACCATTTTTGACTAAAAAACATTGCACTATCTAAGAATTCTGCATTAATATGTTAATATTTATCTTGAGAACTCATATTACTTAAGGATGTTTTTACACTAATTTGGTTTAAATGAATCTCAATCTTAAAAGTTTTTTTTTGGCTTTGAGAAAAAAAAAGCTATCATTTACTGATCATTAATGTATTTTAAAACTCTTTTGAAAAAAAGGAACATATTTTGAAAATTTCTTTTTAATCCGTGGTACAATTTTAAGGAAGGCTACTAAAACTTTCATTTTAAACAAAATGTATAGCGAAGTAAAAGTAAAGTAGAACAGATTTTGCTGCTTTGATTTAAATGTATAGTCACTGCATGGCCGAAGCAAAAGTTAGGTCTGAACTTATTACAGGTAATAAGATTCAAATTATGAAATGTCTCTTTCTTCCACAATGAATATAATCAGAGGATAAATAAGCTTTGTGAAACAATGATGTAAGTCTACTACTTGCTTGTAAGGTTCTAGTCAGGGACTTCATTTGTCTATCAGCTTCCTGGAGATGCAAGTTACTACATCAATTCTAAAAACAACAAAGTTATTAATATTCTCTTTACTTCTGCCCACTAGATGTAGCTTTCTGCTATGATATCACTGTAAAATGATTTTTTTTCTTTTCCCCTGAATACTGTGTCAAATAGCAAATATTCAGGGTGTGTGTGCTCACATGGGTATACTGCTAAACACACACAGTACAAGATCCTTTTAACTTTTTTTCTAAGATTACAAACTCTCATACAATAGAGGTCACAACCTGTACCTGGACATCTTCGTCAAAATAATCCGAGTATTAATCAAAAAGTTCAACCTTATCTAACGCTTTTTTTCTAAAATATTCGTAGAGCTACATTATCTCACTCTTATTTTCCTTAAAATGCACATACTCCGTGTAAACAATCGCATGGAACAAGCTAGACAGATTATTAAAAAATGCCTTCAGTGTGTTATGTATGGGATTCCTCTAGCTTCCCTTTATACAGGGAAAGCAGTATAAAATGTAATTAATCATATGTTAAAGTCTTTTGTTTCAATGGGCATTCCAAAACAATTGAAAGATGCTAATGTCCCTGCACACCCTGGAAAATTATTGCACTCTTTCTGTGATCACTTTCCAATGATATTAATTGCAGGCATAACCCTTATAATCTTGACAAACAGAATACAGATGTTAAATCTACTTGCAATAAAAAAGGGATTCAGTCCAATACACCATAAAGGCAGTTAGCTACTGCTTTATACAGCCCCCCAAAGAAATGCTTCCCTGTTATTTTACTCAATGATATGCCAGGAAAACTGACAATATTTGAAATAGATGAATATTTATGGAAACATAAATAGCCCATGTTAACAGAAGAGGAAACAGAATACATAAGTAATCCTGTCTTAAATAAATTGAAGAAGGCCTGAATGAGTTCACGGAAAACTTTTCAGAAACAGGTGGATTTCAAAAGGAATTTTACTAAACATTAAAAGAATATTTCATCCCAATAATATATAAACTATTTAAAACAGCAAGTAAAGAAGGAGTCCTATCAAATTCCTTTCATGGCACAAATATGGTTCTGAAATCAAACAACAGCACACGGATATACACCAACTAATATGTTGTTGGTGGAGCTGTGATTTGACGCATCCATTCTGGAATGTACTTTGGAATAATGCAAAGAAGATAAGAAAAATGTCTAAAGCCTTTAAAATAAAGACTCCATTACACCCCAGTGAATCCATTAAGAAGAAAAAAAGTTCCCAGACATCTCAAATACTTACCACAGTACTTTTTGTGACAACTATCATTTGGAAACAAAGTAGATGCTCATCAACTGGGGAAACAGACAAAACACAGACCATGAAAGGCATGGAATGCGGCTACCATGGGGTAAGAAATGATATGAATGAATACAGAGAAGTATGGAAAGATCTTTGTGAAATGATTCAAAGTGAATCAAACAGAGGCAAAAAAACAGCATAAGTACAAGGTAACTACAACAATTTAAATGGAAAGAATGACAGACAAATTTAAAAGTACCTGTAATAAACAGGTGAAGATCAAGTGGGCCTGAAAAGGAAACCTGAGAAGACCCCATCATCCTACCTCATCCAGGAGGTGAGAGGTCCACAAGGGTCTGCACACCTTTTCCTGAACGCATCATTCAGCTGTGCTGGCTTTTCTTTTCCTCCCTAAACATGAAATATGATTTGTTACGTGGCTCGGCTCTCAAAGATCGGGAGAGTGAGGAATACATGGATACTCTGGTGATGAAAGAAACAGAAATCATCCATAAAATTTTTAAAAAGAGGACACATATCACCAGGGAAATATTGGGGGGAAGGGGAAAGAATGAAAGAGGTTTGGGGTTAGAGATTATCAGAAGTAGATCCAAACTATATTACAGATCTGTGATTGGGAAAACAATTATTGTTCTTTCATCATGTCTAACGTTTCCTTACCCCATTGGAGGTTTTCTCGACAAAGATACTGGAGTAGTTTGCCATTTCCTTCTGCAGCTCATTTGTCAGATGAGGAACTGAGGGATACACAGTTAAGGGACATGCTGAAGGCCACACAGCTACTTAAGTGAATGAGGCCAGATTTCAACTCAAGAAGATGAGTTTTCCTGACTTCAGGCCACGCAGAATGTCTATATGCTCAGAAAACAATTTAAACTTGTTAAAAATTTAAAGAGAGAACAATGCAAAAGATTAGGTATGCAATATACATAAATAAGGAAACAAATATAATATTGTTGAATAAATCCAGATACAGCACTTGGGGAACGTGGGTGGTGGTGAGGACACACTATTTGATTTTACAAAACCGACTGAATAAGGGAAATGAGGTTTGCCAAAAATGTGATATGTCATCAACACTACTCCCCACCAACTAAATTAAATTACAAATAGATATGTGAATTCGGTGTGAAAAGGGAACCAACAGTAACTTAGAGGAACAAGGAGGAAATTGCTTTTCACATAGATGGATAGGACAAGAGGTTAGGACAGAACAAACAACAGAGAGAATCACAGAAAGTAAAATGGGTGACTCTGCTTCTATAAAGTTGAAACAGACGGAATGCAATTAAAATAAGAAGGGCAACAGTTAAGTGAGTAAAAGCATCTCTGCAATAAAGCTCTCCAGTGTTGGTTGCATATGCAAAATATCTAAGAAACTGCTTCGAACTTCCAAGATTAAGGGACATTCTCCAGTAGGTGAAAGGATATGAACAGGAAGATTTCAAAGGAAGA
>JAQQSW010010237.1:0-13040 GCA_028646575.1 Pseudocheirus occidentalis | reverse complement strand
GGGACCTTGCTGCTTCTACGCGGCCATCTTGGTTCCGCCCCCTCTATAGCTGCTCTTTTTGAAGTGACAAAGAACTGGAAACTAAGGGGGTGCCCATCAATTAAAGAGTGACTAAATAAAGTATCATCTAAGAATGGAATGTTATTGTGCTGCAAGAAATGATGAAAGGGGGCAGTTAGGTGGTACAGTGAATAGAGCACTGACCCTGGAATTAAGAGAACCTGAGTTCAAATCTAACCTCAGACACTTAACACAAAAACTAGCCATGTGACCTTGGGCAAGTCACTTAACCCCAATTGCCTTGCCCTCCACCCTCCAAATAAAGCAAAAACAAATCAAAAACAAAACAAACAAGAAATAATGAAAGCAATAGTTTCAAAGGAACCTGAGAAAACATGTATAAACTGATGCAAAATGAAGTGAACAGAAACAGGAGAAAAACTTGTACAATCACAACTTTGTAGAGATAAACTTTATAAGATTTAGGAACTCTGATCAACAGAATGATCAACCAAAACTCCATTGAGTATCCATGAAGCATGTTACCTGCTGCTGGGTGGAGGGTGCTAGATCCAAGGCATGGAATGAGACATGCATTTTTTTTGACATGGCCAATTCAGGATTTGTTTTGCTTGAATATGCATATTTGTGACAAGGGTTTTTAGATTATTTATTTTTCTTCAAATGGGGAGGTGGGAAGGAGAGACAATAGATTTTTGCTTATTGAAAAAAAAGAAAATTTTTTAATTGAAGATGACCTTTCAAATAATTTCTAGCTCTTGATCTATGATCCTATGATTTTTCATCCACATTTACCATAACAGGATGCTATTTCAACGTGTAACAAAGCTGGGGTACTCCTGAGGAAGACAACCAGGATGGTGAGGGGATTTGAAATGATGCTGTATGAGGATCAGTTGAAACAATGGGGAGTATAACCTGTAGAAGAGAAGATAATAGAAGACACATATTAACTTCAAGTATTTGAAGAGGGATTCAGATTATATATTTAGAGCTCAAAGATTTAAACTTTGGAATTCTAGTTCAATCACACCCCCTCCCCAAGACATAATTTTATAAATGAGAAAACTGAGACCTAGAAAGGCTGTATGATTTGCCCAAGGTCACATGGGTAGTGAGTAGCAGAGTGAGGATTTAAACATAGTTCCAGCATTCATTCCATTAGAAAATGGAGCCTTTGTTCTTCCTAGGCCCAGAGGACAGATCATTGGAATAGAGGCAGTAGAGGTAGATCCTGGCTCTTTTTAGAAGAAAAAAAAAAGAAATCTAATAATCAGAGATGCTCTAAAATGGAAAGAGCAGCTACGTGGCCCAATGGATAGAGGGATAGTCAGGAACACTCATCTTTGAGTTCAAATCTGGCCTCAGACATTTACTAGCTGTGTGACCCTGGGCAAGTCACTTAACCCAGTTTACCTATAGATAAGTTTCCTTATCTATAAAATGAGCTGAGGAAGCGAATGGCAAACCACTCCAGTATCTTTGCCAAGAAAACCCCAAATGAGGTCATGGAGAGTCAGACACGACTGAAAGCACTGAACAACAGCAAAGTAGAAAGGGCAACCTTGGCAGGTAATAAGTTCCCTGAAGCTGGAGGTTTTCAATCAATTGATCAATTAACAAGTATTTATTAAACACCTACTATGTGCCGGGTATTGTGTTTGATGACTGGGATGCAAGTATGAAGAATGAAACAATCCCTTCTCACAAAATCTAACATTGCAATCAGAAGACAATGAATAAGTTCATATAAATATATATAGATGTACACATATATATACCTATATATGCATACACATACACAAATATAATGTACATACATTGGCTAGAAAATGCTCCACCAGTTGGCGGCATGAGCACAGGCTTAATGCAAAAGATGGTGCCTGAGCTGAATGACGGATAACCCTTACCTAGTCAGTTTTCCAGTTGGACCAGCAGACACTTGAATTTCCTTTTAGTTCTCCAGTTCTCTGGCTGTTTTTTTGATTGTGCTGCCTACCTAGAAAGCATCCTGAATGCCAGTTTATGTAATTAATTAGCACTTCCACAGCAGTTTGGGTTTGATGTGGCTCCCGGTATATTTATTTACTCACATTTTATACTTTCTTGTGTGCCTACCTATACTAATTGATGCTATGTAATTATTGAAGTTATTTAAAAACACAGGGTGCAGTTTCCTATCAAGCAACTCTCTCCTTGATTACAGGCACAGTGACGAAGCCCAGCCTCCTGCCCCAATCTCCATCTGCTCTGTCAGTCCCGACCTCAGAACGAGGAGATGAAGAGACGCGCACCACCATCCAGTGCGCTCCTAACTAATGCCTTGTCTGCCTCAGAGGAAAAAATAGCCTTTTAAGCCAGTGTTCTCATTGTCTTTTTCCCCCACTGCTCCTTCTTGTCAGCCTAGATTGCATATGAATAAAATAGAAATTTAAAGGCCTCCCCTCCCGAAAATGATAAAGTGCACCGCATTGCAGCTCGAGGAGGATAATTACAAATAATAACTACCATTATGAAATAATACCACTTACGCTATCAAATGCCATTTCCCTATTCCAGAACAGTCTAACCCCTCCTTCCTGACAAACAGCCGCTTTTAGAGGTAGGAGGGAGGAAGGAGGGCAGACAGACAGAAGACAGTGGGGGCATGTACTCTGCCTACCACCAGATATTTAAATTGAACAGAAATGTGCAGCATGTTGGGTGACCAGGACTTGTTTGCACTCCCTTCCCACCCTCTCTTCCCTGCCTCTCCCTAGGTCCCCGTGATGACAGAAATGGCTCATGCCTGCTGCAGAGCCCAGCCCAGGGGATGCACAGTGGCAAGGCTCGGGGGGACTTATAAACCAGCGGATGTTATGGTGGGTTTAGATCTGAAAGGGCAGTCTAAATCCATACCAGAACAGTGGTGGATGGTGCTTTTTGAATGCAGAGGGTCTATAGCTTATCCTCAGGGATCTGAAATGCCGGGAAGGGGAGCAACTCATCGTGGCATGTGAGGGGAGTAATTAGGTACTGGAGAATAGCCCTGGAATGAAGCTGCCTCTGTGGTGGAATGGCTTCGCTCTTGTTCAGAGCTCAGCAACACCATCTGATAGGCTGAAGGGTCATTCCCTTTCTCTGTTAGCCCAGGATTGGGAAGTACAGATGAAAGCCCAAGTTCTAATGTTCCCTGTGCTTTCATACCTAGTGCTTCTCTACTAATGTCTATCTCCCCTGAGGCTAGTCTCTATATGCTTCTCTCTATATTAGAATTAAATTTATAAGCCACCCAGAGTCATAACTAGGAATTTTTTTTCCTGGGGCAAAGAGGTTGTTGTATATGTGAAGTGTGTGTATGTGAAGGTAGGTAGCTGCAGTACAGAGGAAAATGTCTGTGGGTGCAGACACACTGAGAGAGGGGCAGCGAATCCCCAGAAATTCTAGTTCTCACTTCAGCTGTGGGGTGGTGGATAATGGGAGGGAAGGAAAGTAGAGCCCAGGAAAAGGACACAGCAGTATTAGGAATGTCAACTTGGGAGTGATTGTGGGACAAGAAATGAAATAGGGAAACCGAAGTTGCCATAGGGAGGTATGTGTGCTCTCCACCCTCCCCCCAACCACAGATGTCATCCTGGGACAAAGTCCTGTTCAGCCTGTCCTAGTTATGGCTCTGGATCCACCACAAAAGAGCAACTTAAACCAAACAAAATGATTGTGGTCAAATAAAAAGTATCAAAGCAAATACAAGTTAATACCACAAACATATCTATTTTTGTATAAAATCGCAAAGTTTTTACTCTCTGGTTATTTTTCTGGCTAAGAAATCCCTTGGCTGATAAAGGTTCTTTACAGTGAATGCGTGTAGCATTTCAATGCTGCTGCTGCTAATCATAAATGTTTCTCTAGTGCTTACTTTATAATAGCTTGGTGTAAGGGAATGCAAGGATCGGTATTATCACCGTGTTAGAAATAAATGAAGAGTCAGCCCAGTTTAACAACTTGCTTATGGTCACCCAGCTACTAAGCATCAGAGAAAGGATTTAGATCTCGGGCTTCAGGCTTCTGACTCCAAGCACATTATTTTATGTGCTCTACCACCTGACCAAGGGGGTAGGAGCCCAAAACACACGTGAGACTTTGGGTGAGAAAATGATTGCCAGAGGTTCAGGCAGAGAGATCTCATCTTTCTGGTCTCCCCTTCCCCTACCTTGATAGATTGACTGGGAGGGAGTAGCAGAATTGGTAGGAGGAGGGAGATCACACAAGTCTGTTGTATGAGAGCTTTTAAAACTACTAAAACTACTTAGTCAGAGGGCAGCAAGTCCATACTCAATATACCCCAACAGATCTCTTAAATCTGGATAGAATGGACGGTGCTAGATTTAATCTCTCTGATCTCTTCTTTGTGGGTATCTCATCGAATGATGCAGATCATAATTGATCAATGCCTCTCCATCCTTTGGCATCCCAGTTCTCCTAAAATCACTGCAAGGGGACCATCCAGCATACTGGGAACCTTCCTTGTTTTCTCTTGATATTTTGAGTATACCAGTGGAGCATCACTCTCTCATTGGTCTCCCCACATAATTAGTTCATGTTCCTTTGTGTTCATACATTTCTGACGACAGCATTTACTCTGCTTCTCCTTCATCATTCCTCATTAAGTGTTGTGTTCATACCCAGTATATTGCCTTCCAGGTGATGCCTAGCTTTATTTCTTTAGAGGTAGTAATGTTTTATTACTCACAGCCCTATCACAACGCTAGAGGAGTATTGATATCATGAAGACAGGTCTTTGTTTTAGGGAGAAGTTTGGGGCCAATCAGCAGCATTTTGCAATTTCCCCAAAGTTCCCACCTGTTCAATTCTTGGCCCAACTCATTGTCCATTGTTCTGTGTCTATCTCACCATATATGCTAGGAGTAAACATGGCTGCACAAAAATGGAACTGATAGAAAGAGGGGAGTGACAAACTTCCCCCATGTGATCAATAATAATGAGTGAAAAGAGGCATAGAAACTTGAATAAGAGTTTGTGTTCCTTTCTTTGGAATTAGATTGCATCAGAACTGCATGGTTATTGGAAGGTATTGAGGCCTTTGAAGAGCATCTTTCATTTATAGACTTAGACAGAAAATAGTAAATCATTGCAAGACCCAGGAAGGAGCAGCACACACCAGCAGCAATGACACAAGGCAAGCTATAAAGGTTGCTGGACTCTGCAACCAAAAGCTAGTGCTTTGTGGCTGTTAAGCCTCAGATGCATGTCTTGCTGTTTCCTCACTCTTTTTCCTTCCCTCCAGTATCCATTTGAAAAGGGATCACAGGCCTTTGGTTCTCAGAATAGGAAAGAACCTCAGAAATTACCCAGTTCAATCCATACCTGGACAAGAATTCCCACTACAACATGCCTGAAAAGTAATCATCCAATCTTTCCTTGAAGATTTTGAGTGAGGGGAAACTCAGTACTTTTGGAGGCAGCCCATTCCATTGTCGGGCAGCTTTATGTGTTAGCAAATTCATTCCCCCCCCCTTTTTTTTTTTTTGGTAATTTGCAGCTCTTGGTTGAAAGGCAGGAAGAAACCACTAAGGATATTTTCAGCAGATAAGTAATGTGACCACATAGGAAAGATGGACAGAAGGGGAAGGGAGTGATGAGGTTAAAGGGTAGGAACGATCAAGGATGGGGGTGATGTTAAGAGGGAGGATGATACTAGGGAGAGAGTACTAATAGAACAGTTTTCTTAATCCTGAATGGGGTCATTAAAAGAAAAGAACCAGGATATAAGGTGGTGCTTTAAATTGCCTCTTGGACAACTAAGGAATGGCTGAACAAATTGGGGTATTAAATTTAATTGTTATTATTGTATATCATTTTATATTAATATACATATTTATCATTGAGATGTAAGGAATAAAAAAAGATATTATTTCAGAGAACCATGAGTAGAATATAGTTACATGGAGGAAAGACTAAGACCTGAGAAGAATAATTTATATCTAATACAATGACAACAACATTGTAAATAAAAACAACTTTGAAAGATGTAAGGAATTCTGGTGAATGTAAAAACCAGCCATGTCTCCGGAGGACTTATGATGAAGCATGTTATCCACCTCCTGACAGAGAAGTATTGGACACAAGATATAGAAAGATATACATTTTTGGCCATGGAAAACAAAAGAATCTAATGTCCTGGTCCAGGTAGGCAGAAAGACAGACAATAATAAAAGTCAACAATAGGGTGGTGGCAGTGAGACTAGAAGGGAAGGGACAGATGTCAGAGATGTTGCCAAAGTGAAACTAATTGGACATGAGAAGTGAGAGAGATGGAAGAGTCAAGACAACATCATGGGAGACTTGGTGAATGGTAGGGCAATTAAAAGGAATGGTCTTCAGGAAGATAAACAAGTTCAGAAGAAGACTTTGGCTTTTTAGGAAATCAAATCTAATAGTGTTGGAGAACTGTATGATCATTGCCTACCTAGAAATTGTCTGTTTGCTCTTATTGCAAAAGGACCGAGGATGGCCCTAGTACTACCCACAGTAGTAATTCTGAGAAGCAAAGGAAACCAGAAGGAGACCTCCAGGATAATGGGTGAATTCCACTGGAGAGGAGGGTGTACAGTAGAAAGTGTACTAGCTTCAGAGTGGGTTTAAATCCCACCACTACACTCATACATGTGACTTGTTGTTTAGTTGTTTTCAATCATATCCAACTCTTTGTGACCACTTTTGGGGTTCTCTTGGCAAAGATACTGGACTGGCTTTCCATTTCCTTCTCCAGTTCATTATACAGAGGAGGAAACTGAGGCAAACAGGGTTAAGTGGCTTGCTGAGGGTCACACAGCTAATAAGCGTGTATTCTTGAGAAAGTTACTTGATGCCTCTATAGGGCTTGGTTTCCTCATGTTTAATGAAGGAAATATAGAAGATGAATTCTGAGGTATCTTTTTGTTTTAAATCTATAATGCTAGATGACATGATCTAGATAAAGCATTTTACAAAACTTAAATATCACATACAATAATATCTACCATACATAGCACTTTGAGGTTTGTAAAACACTAGATAAATTATCTAGAAGTGGCTAGGTAGTAGGTGAATGGATAGAGCTGAACTTGGAGTCAGAAAGTTTTGAGCTGAAATCCAGTCTCAGGTATTTAGTTTTGTGACCCTCGGTAAATTGCTTAACCCTTCCTAGCCTCAGTTTCCTTATCTGTAAAATGGGAATCATAACACTACCTATATCCTAGGGTTGTTGTGAGGATCAAGAGATATAATAATTGTAAAATGCTTCACAAACCTTAAAGTGCTATAATAAATGTTAGCTTTTGTTATTATGATTTCATCTGACGCTCACAACTCTGTCATAGATGCTATTAACTCCATTTTGCAGATGATGAAACAGGCTGAGAGGCTGTGACTTTTCCAGGGTCACACAGCTACTATGTCCAAGGAAGGATTCAAACTCAGGTCTTTCTGATTCCACATCTAGTACTCTACCCACTGTGCAACCAAGCTGCCCCAAAGTGTTATTATTGTTTTATTATTATTTTTCTCTCTGGAGGACTTATAGAAATACTTGGAAAAGAATCAATGAGGATAAGAAAGCAGAAAGAATAAATAGGGAGATTGTGATCTGGACAAATATGTGTCTTGGTGGTGGTGGTAGGGAAATATTTTGGTCAACATCTAAGAAATCAGGTGAGTAGGTTGCTCAATGGGTAGAGTACCTGGCCAAGAGTCAGAAAGACTCCTCTTCCTGAGATCGAATCTGGCCTTAGATAGTTGCTAGCTGTGTGACCCTGGGCAAGTCACTTATCTCTGCCTTACTTCCTCATCTGTAAAATAAACAGGAGAAGGAAATAGCAAACCATTCTAGTATCTTTGCCAAGAACCCTCCAAATGGGGTCACAAAGAGTTGGATACAACTGAAAAATGCCTGAACAACAACAAAGAAATCAGATGCATAGTATTTGATTATTTGTTTTAAAGAGAGAAAGTGGTACACACAGGCTAATTATGCTGGGATACTGGGCAGCATTAAATAGGACAGTATCAAGCCCTTAGTAATGATTTTTGTGGAATTTGCTTGCTCAAAACTTTTGCTCCGTATAGATAACACTGTAGGTTTCTTTGGAATAATTAGTGCTACTCTATACTCCAGTGGGAGGAGAAGGTTGAGGGAAGTCACTGATAGATTTCTGTTCCGCATATATTTATGTTTATTCATTTTAAAAAATCTACTTTTAGCACCTTGGTTTATTATTTTTAATGTTAATAGTCTAATGGTGGTGACAGGAGAACATTTAAATATCATTTCTGTTCATGCTCCTGATTCAGAATGATCTCATTTTCTCTCCCCTACACCCCACCTCCTTTCCATTCATTAATCTTCTCTCGCTTCCCCCCTCTAAGTTTATTTACTGCCTCCTAAATACATATCTTAATTTACACTTCTAGTCCCATCGGGAGCCTGTGAAATGTAAAATCTTTTCTAATAGCAGAAGCAGCCACAAATATTTTAATATCCGGGGCTGCCTTGGAATCCTAATTTTGCAGATGGTGCAAAGTTCATTTTTCCAGCAGCGATTTAAAAAATAATAAATGCCATCCACATCCCTCGGCATCGACAGGCATTCGCTGAATGCATGCCCCGGGATGGCGACGGGGCAGGAATCAGCTCTTGTGCCTTGCCCGCCCGTCAACGGGCACCCACAGAGTCCGTCTCTGCTCTGCTTTGTCTGTCGGCAGCAATCCTATTCAGGCCCGCGACGAGGCAAGCCTTTTTGAACTTCTAATCTGGCAGGAGAAAGACACACGAGAATGTAATTGCTGCACAGATCACGCACAGGAGGTGAGCCCGCTCCTCCCCCCGGCTCTTTCCATTTGCGCTCTTCAAATGGAAATCTATGGAGAAGAGATGGAAAGAGCCCGAGGTGAAAGCGAAGCCTCCGCTAGGTTCAGTGGGGGAGCTGCGAAGTGATGTACTCTGCTGAATGAAATCATTTGTTTCTCTTCAGCCACTTGGACGATTATCTCTTCTCCCCCTTCTCCGACTTTGGGGGAGCCCCTAAAGAAAACCAAAAACAGCACCAAAAGACAATTTTAAAATTTATGTAAATATATATGTATATATATATAGTTTATATATGTATGCATACACGCATATACAAATGCACGTATACACATACATATATGTGTACATACACACAGTGTATCTGTGTATGTGTATTAACAGCTGACATTTGTGCAACACGTGGACATTCTCCCACTGAATCATTAAAACATGGCAGGCTATACAGTGCAAATATCCTCATTTTAAAAACAAGGAAACTGAGGTTCTGAAAGATGAAATTACTTTTTTCCAAGTCAGGAGAGCAATTAAGCTGGTCAGCAAGTGGCAGCCCAGGCTTAGAGTTGGGTCTTCTGACTTCAAGTCCAGTGTTCTTTCCAGTATATGGCATCACCTCTCCAAGGCTATCCTGAGAGAGGCCAGAGACCGTTTTGATGAAATAAGTTTTATAAGCACCTCCAAAAATATTTTAAAGTTTTATTTATGACTTGTTTCTATACTATAATCCTTTCCTGATATCACTCTGCCACAGTAGTTGAAACTAACAAAGAAAGATAAAACCAATTGCCACACTGATGGTCTGACAGTGTATTATAAGCTATTTAAAAAATAATTTAGTGTATATTAACAAGAGAGTCAGTCAAAGGCTAAACTGTGAAACAGGCAAATTTTGTGCCTGGTGCCCCCCCTTGTCCTAGTTCTCCTTCGAGAGCCCTTTCTTCTTTCACCCAAGATGTTGTTGCCTCATACAGGCTCTCCATCTTCTACTGCACCTTTCCATCCTTTGTTCCCTGCCTGGAATGATTTCTGGAGTCTCTGCCTCAGTTTTCCTTGGTTTCCTTTGAGACTCACCTCAGAGACTACTTAAGCCCTTCCCTTGACCCCTTATTCCACCTCAGCCCCCCACTGCTAGTGCCTTTCATCTGAGATTGCTTCTCATTTACTCTGTATATAATTTGCATGTGCTTAGTTGTCTTCCTCCTTAGAATGTGAGTTCCTTGAGGACAGGAACTGTGTTTTTGCTCTTCTTTACCTTCCATTTTGCATTGTACTCTTTGGATCGTTTCCTCTCTCCTCCCTATTATCACATTAGGCTTATATTGGATCCCTTTTACTGAGGGACCCTCTCTCTGCTGGATTATTTATACAGGGTAGCTAATCTGGTAAATTTGTGATGTTATACTTTGATGGATCCATGATATTATCACTGTGGGTATCACATTTGTGATTACAATCAGGAGAGGATCCGCCCCAGGCAGTGGGGGTCTTTCTCTGGCTCTTTTAAGTGCAGAGGTGGCAACGTACCATGGAGGCTTTCTATTCTTGGTACATGACAGATCTGCCTCCTGTTGTATATATCTGCTTGGTAATATCTTTTTTTATTTTTCAAAATTTTTTATTTTTGCTTTTTTTTGGAGGGGGAAAGCAAGACAATTGGGGTTAAATGACTTGCCCAAGGTCACATGGTTAGTTTTTGTGTTAAGTGTCTGGGGCCACATTTGAACTCAGGTCCTCCTGACTCCAGGACCAGTGCTCTATTCACTGTGCCATCTAGCTGCCCCCGTAATATCTTTTATATGACTTCTCAGGAGCAAGTTGTCATTGTTACTGAAACCTTCCAAGGTATCTCCTATTGCTTGTTGGAAATTTTTATTAAAAAATTTTTGCAGTTATAATTTGTTATGGATTTAGGTATACGTATATACACAATATATTTTTAGACAGCTAGATGGATAGAGAGATGGATACATGGATAATGGATAGATAGATAGATAACATCTCCTGGAAAGCAATAACATTAAAATATGGGAATTTGCAGCAGTGAATAGTTTGGAAATTTTGAAAACAAAATGCAATTTCCCAAATACAAGTTTTGCCCAAATGATCCTCCTATTTAATTTCAGCAAATTATCCTTCTTTAGGACCGATGTATCCATATGTATATTGATCTAACCATCCACTTTAGAAATATAAAGTGGGTGAATAATGAATAGTATCCATGCTAGGAATATAGCTGTTATGTTTTATTTTGTATTTGTGAAAGAATCTGTGATTTTGTCATTAAAGAGAGCTCTCAGGGTGGCTAGGTGGTGCAATGAGTAGAGCACCAGCAGTAGGAGAACCTGAGTTCAAATCTAGCCTCAAACACTTAACACTTACAAAAAAGAGAGAGAACTCTCAGTGAGGAACTCCTCCAAACATAGACCAGCAATTGTTTAGTTTTTAAATTAATTTAAAGTTTTAGAGTGTTGACTGGGACACTGAAGGATTAAGTGATTATTTATGGTCACATAGCCAGTATTTGTCTGAGGTAAGACTTGAACCCAGGTTTTCAAACTTTTAGTCTGACTCTTTGTCCACTGTACCATGTTTTTTCTCGTTTGTCAAGTTAAAATAAAGGTATGTTGATATGGTTATGTAATATACATGTATTCAAGATATGTACATATATATGTACATTATATGCACATATATACACACAATTATATGTGTATATATAGCATTGTAATGTATAGTGTTTTTGTGTGTGTGTATGTATATAGTATATGTATATAGTATTGTGACCCACAAATACTAAGGTCACTATGGATGTCAGTCAACCTACCTGTTCCTATCTCAGCATCCCTGCATTCGATCCCTAAGTATTTTCTGCATATATAGTGTCTGTAATCAGTCTAAGTGTGCATTTGTGTCTCCACCAACCAGACTGATTAACTTAAGCCCCAGTTCTACCAACCACTCCCCACCTCCGTTCATGACCCTAATGTTCTCCTAAAGTCATTAATTCATAAAATATTTAATCTGATTAGATAAAGGGTAACTAAAGCAAAATTATTACTTACATGCAATATAGACCACATATTTTATTCAGTATATGGACCCAGACCCTTCCACTGGCAGAAACTGAACCAGTCTGTTTTCCTAACCCCACTAGCCATGGCCAGTGCTGAGCCCCAGGTCATATTATGGTAGGGGATTAATATCTCTTGGTACGTATCTTGGATCGGAGTTATATTGAAGCTGTATACGTGCTGGATGCAAAGCTTCCTCAAAGAACTGTAGAAACCTCAGGTGTCTTTTTTAGTTGTAGCTGCATGGGCAAAGAGCACGTAGGATACTCAAGGGCATCCTGGGGCTATCAGAGGTCTTAGTTTACTTGGCATCTTTATATTTTCCTTTCTCCCTTTATATTGGTTATGTTAGTGCTAGAATCAAGTCTATTGTATTTCTCCCAAGGGAGATAGCTATTGTCTGTCCACAATGATCCTTCGAATCAGCAGCCAGATTGACTGCTTCTAACCCCTCCCCCAACTGTTCAGAGAGGGAGGATGGTAGCAGAATAGGAGAGTCTCCATAGATGGTCAGATAGAAGAAATTTCCCCATCACTACTATATTATGTCTCTGTACTCTAGGATTGTTTTCTGTTTCCCAATGTCATCATTCATCTTCCTTCTGGCTTAGTCACAGTACACTCCTATCATGAGATCATCTCTGCTTCTCTCTCTATTAATCCTTACCCAAATCTGCTTCCATGCCTCCCTGTTATGGTTGATGGATTTTTTCACATGACTGTATCTTCATTAGATGCAATGTATTTTACCACCTCCTTTTAATTAATCTAGTCCTCCTTTTAAATAAGGGATACTTTTCTAGTCCTTTGTAAAAGTCCTATTTCTTTTTTTTTAACCTTTTTATTTTTATTTTATTTTATTTTTTTGTTTTTTTTAATTTTATTTTATTATTATTTTTTTAAGTTAACTTGTTTGTTCACTTTTAGGTTACAAGATTCTGTTCCATAGTCACTTCAGTTATAGATTTTTCTCCCCTTCCTCCCCATTCCCCATCCGACCCCCCCATGGTGGCATACAATCATGTATAGGATCTGCAAACTCCTTCACATTGTACAATAGTCTGGTTGTATAGGTGTTATAGCCAATGGAGTGAACAATGAGAAAA
>JAQQSW010010236.1:0-13041 GCA_028646575.1 Pseudocheirus occidentalis | reverse complement strand
ATATATATATATATATATATATACCTAAGTATTTACATATTATCTCCTCAATTATAATACTTACTCCTTGAGGGCAAGGATTATTTTGTTTAACTTTTCTGGGAATCCCCAGAAAAGTTATTGATATCCTTTTCCTGTACTTTGGCTGCCTCTAATCCTTCAGGGAATAGGGAGCTTTTCCAGTTGATGGAATTACTCTGTTGTCAAAATTGTTATCACTGTTAATCCTTCATTTTTTTTTGTCTTAGTCCTCTTAAAAAAACCACTTCCTTGCTAAAGGATACAGTAGAAAACTAAACAAACAAAAATATGCCTTTGAATATCTATTCCTGACAACTTTGTTAGGTTATTTCTAGTCACATCTGACACTTCATGATCCTTTTTGGTGTTTTCCTGGTGAAGATAATGAAGTAGTTTACCATTTCCTTCTCTTGCCCATTTTACAAATAAGGAAACTGAAGCAACCAGGGTTAAGTGACTTGCCCATGGTCATGCGGCTTGTAAGTTTCAGAGGCCAGATTTGAAATTCTTGACTCTAGACCAGGAATTCTATCCACCATCCCACCTATCTTTCCCCTTCCCTATAATTATTCAAGTGAACAAACAACATTTATTAATGAATAATGCGAAAAAGAGCTTATTAAATATCTTTTAAATGGTTGATTCTGTCAAAGAAATAGTTACAGATCTGGTGTGAGTTGTTTGCCTTCAAATCCTAGTCTCCTCTCCAAATATGCCTCCTTTTTCCTTCCTTCACTACAGTTTACCAGAAGTAGCAAAGGAAAAGAAAATGAGGTGGGTGGGTTGGTAGGGTGGGGGAAATTTAGCAAAAACAATCTATAACATTATATTAAATATTCTACATCATTGGATCACTACTTACTCAGAGAGCCAGGGGTAGGTGTATTCTTCTCATCTCTGTTCTTTGAGGCCAATGTGGTGAAATACAAGTGATTTTCAGGTTATTATTTCTATTTCCATTGCTATATCCTTGTCATGATTCTAATACTTCATACCTGTTAACATATGTTTTTCACACATCTTCATTAATTATATTTTTTGCAACATATTAATGTTTGATCACCTTCATATACTACAGTTTCTTTATCAATTACCTAATCAATGTGCACCTCCTTTTTTGGGGGGGTTCTTTTCCTTCAAGAAAATGCTATTATACGTATTGTAGTGTATGGAGGTTATTTATTAGGGAATATACCTAGCAGTGGAATCTCTAGGTCAAAGGGTACAGGCATTTTAGTCAGTCTCTTTGAATAACTCTAAATTGTTTTGCAGGATGGTCGGACCAATTCATAGTTCTACAAATAATGAATTAAGATGCTTGTCTTTGTATAATCCCTTCTCCATTTACTAGAATCATCTTTTGTTATTTTTAGCAACTTGTCCAGTATGAGGTAAAACTTCAATTTTGTTTTAATTTGTATTTCTTTCATTGTTAAGGTTTTAGAGTGTTCCTTCCTATGCTTGATATTAATTTGCAATCATTCTTTTGGAAACTAATAGTTCATATGCTTTATTCATCTATCATGGAATGGCTTTTGGTCTCTCATCTTTGTAATTGTTTTTATATCTTGGATGTTGTAGTTATCAGAAATATTTGATACATATATCTTCCCCAGGTAATTGATTCCTTTCTTAATCTAATTATAGAGTTTTGCTCATAAAAAAGGCTTTTCACTTTCTTATCATTGAAATTATCTATTGTATATTTCACGATTTCTCCATCACTTGTTTGCTTGAGAATTCATCCTTTAGTTACAGCTTTGGAAGATATATAATCCAGTTTTCTTCTATTATTTTAAAACAGGTAGGGTCTTTAAAGTTCAGGTCATATCCATTTAGGGTTTATTGTAGTGAATGTTATAAGAGCTATTTTTTTAGTAATACTTCATAAATTCTGGTTTGTTTGGGGTCCCTGCATCCTGTGGCAGTGGCCTGGAACTTACATTTCATACTTGCTAAAATTGAATAAAAATGTATTTATATTTCTAGTAAACATATTTTCTACACAAAGGCTTGTTAATCAGGTTATGTAATAATATCTACAAGTATCTCTCTCATATTCTATTTCAATAATTCATGTACTCAAAGTCTGCCTTCATGAGGTGATCTTGAGGAATGCCTAAAATGTCCTTTCTTTTCAATTTATATAAAGCTGACAAAAATTACTCTTTTCTACACTACATTTCTCCACGATCAAGTTAGACTGCATTGGATGATCCTGTCCTGTAATTTATCAAGACACCTCCTTCTCTCTCTCTTTCTCTCTCTCTCTTTCTCTCTTTCTCTCTCTCTCCCTCCCTCCCTCACTCTCTCCATCCCTCCCTTATGTCTACATATCTATAATTTATGGATATATACTGGCATTTATCTTACTCTGTTTTGTTTAAAAAAACATTTCATATATGAATGACTAGTTTTTCCTCAAAATGACATTATCATATCCTTATAGCTGTGGAGTTCAAAATTGTCCAGTTCTACAATGGAAGACATTGAGGCATAGCTCTAAGGCAATTATACTTTATGAAAGGGTCTATAGTCCTGTCTGATGAAATGGACTTCAGATTTTCCTTGTGATCTGAGATGTTCCCTTTCCCCAGGGTCTTAGTTTTATAGTACTTGATTACTCAGACACAAAAAGAGGCAAAGTAACATATAGTCTCTTAAGATGATAAACCTTTATTTTGACCCTCCAGGAGGGTCAGAAATGATGCATCAGCATGGCTGTTCACAGGTTGGGCAAGGTAGGTATCATCTCCTCTTAGTGGTCACGATATGGTTCTCTCCTCACGTTGAGCAAGAGAAGGTGGTCTAGAGACACAAAAATCAGTTTGGAGGACTTTCATTATCATGCCAAAACATTCTACCCACACTGGGTTTAGTCACACACTCATCATTCAAAAGGGTGGAGGTCCTCTAGTCCTCATTCTTGTGGTTAGTTGTAATGTTAATGCAAGTGAACTATATAACAGGTAAGTGAACAATAAATTATAACTTAACAAGCTAGTGAACTCATACCATGTGGTTTAAAGTTTGGGGCCCATTATAAGAAAGAATCTGTCTTATCTAATTATCCTTAAATATAATATACATATATATATAATTCATATACTAATATTAATTGAATAGATTGACTATATATATTAATAGGTAATTATATCACTAATAATCACCCTATGGAATCATGCTAAATTAATTGATATTGATTAGAATAAAATAGGATCACAATAAATCATTCTTATTAGACTGAAGTTTGAACATACAGTAGGCATTCAATAATTACTTGTAGTAATATAATTTTTTCAAACATTATTTCTTCTATCGTCATCATCCTCTTTCATCTTCCATAATAGAACTCCAGTATTCATGCAAAACAAACAAACAAAAAACCTTCCATAATATAAAAATGGAATGGAAATTTAGATTGACTTTTGGTTGTTGGCATAATATGGCAGCAGCACCATGGTGTAGTAGAAAAAGCATTAGACTTGAAATTGATAACCTAGATTTAATTCTTTTCAACTATAGTAAAATCATTTATGTGAGTCTCACTTCTCTCATCTCTTAAATGGGTATAAATTATTGACACTGTCTACCTTATGAGAAAAGTGTATTGTACTTACGTTAACAACGTGAGTTATAATGGAGTTGTAGTTGTATATGCACAAGCTACTGGATTCAAAGTATTTCTGTACCCTGACACATATAGCATGCTTACAATTGGTTTGCTTGCATATTTGTTATTGATGTATACCTAGAAGAAGTTAGCAGTTTTATAATGACCATAAGTAGAAACTGGTACTCAATAGTCCTCCTTCCATTGGTATGTCCTGAATCCCAAGGATGTGAGGTCTTTTGCTGGGGGTCTGAGGTACACAAGCCAGGATTCCAGATAAAGTGAAAAGATCTGCCCCCCTTTTTAGAGTTTGTCACTTAAATAGATTTTCTAGGCAAAGCATTATTTATGTGTGACTAGTCTTGAGGTAAACTCAGTCCAAATTATATGTACTTCATAGTCGTTGATGAAAGGTCTAAGTACCAAGGATATTCTCAAGTTAGGAAATTCACTGATATTGGGAAAACTGTAATGTCTGCCAGCTGCAGTAGAAGTGAATTTCTAAGACAGTATCTGTGAAATTTCTCCCCCATATCTCACAGGCATTTCCCAAGGACAAATCTCTGTAGCTACTTGCATACAAGCCTTTGGAAGGGATTCCGTTTGTGACTGCCAGCCCATTTCAACTACAATTGTCTTAAAACTGATCAGTTCAGAATCTCTATTGTTCACCTTCCATTTACATTTCATGTCCTTCTGTATGACATTTTTCTTGATGATGACTGTCTTATAAATGGTAACCTTTCAGGTCTTGCCCTTGCCAACTTGAAGGTTTATATATAAACTGACCAAGGCAGTTGAATAACTTCTATTCCTCAGAGCCATTGGTAGGGTGGAACACAATGTCATAAATTTCTTTTTAGAGAACTTTAATCCTATTCTTCCTTTGAATAGAAAAGTTTGGGATTAGGGGGATGATAGCTTAACGTAAATGAATAGAATTTAAATAGTTTTCCCTAGGAATTTATATATTTTATATGGAGTATATGTGTGTGTATAGGGAGTGTGTATACACACATATGGAATATGTATTTTATGTGGAATATAAATGTATATATAGGTAAAATGTTTTTAACTTAAATATTATATTAATAGTATTTTAAAAATAAAATATACTATTATTTACTATCCACTATTAAAATTACCATTGTAAACCCTTAATAAATCAAAGATATTTTTACATAAGATGGCTGATTGAAGTAACAATGCATATGAGGAGAATACTTGGAAATTGATGTATAAAGGATCATAGATGTCTGATTTAGATGCAAGCATAGATTTAGATGGAAGGGGCTTAGATCTCTTCCTACTTTAGTGTGTTATGACAAGATTTTACATATAAAATTACATGCTGCCTTGGAAAGAGAATTGTAGGACATTAGAAATCTTAGCTAAGAAGCCCATTATATGCAAATTATGTCAATCAGTATACTCATGCTGTAAATTTCCATTTTAATACTTTTCATCACGAGATATTTTACAACTACTTATAATCACCTAAAAACTTCTTAAATCAGCCCTACAAGTTTCCTTTACTTTACTATTCTGTGAATTTAGAGAAAAAGTCTAATAAAAGTCCAATTACTAAAAATAGTTTCCTTATTGTGCTAAAATGTTGGATTATCTCTTTAGAAAAATGCAGCATTTGTTCTCCTCACAATACATATGAAGAAGTTCAAAGAATTGCTTATGATTATCACTGTGAAGTTTTTGTTTTCATTTCTTAATGACCTAAGATAAAAATCACACATAATTATATATATATATATATATATATATATATACACACACACACACACACACATATTTTAAAATGACACCATTCAAAATGTGCTAATGTTGGATTATGAGTGCTGTAAGTATAACTGTGATGTTTCTTTAAAATTCAGGTTGTTCTCAAGTCTAAGTATTATCACAGAACTCACTCACCCAGCCAACATGAGATTTATGCAGTTCCGGGCCAAAGACTGTTACTCTCTTGCTCTTTCCAAACTGGAAAAGGTGAGATTAAGTGTTATTATTTCAAAGTGTTGTTTACCCAATTTGCTTTACAGTTGAATTGAAGGACCAAACATTTTTCACTGTTTTTCCCTCTTTGAAGCTAAGTACTCTATTAGGAGTGGAATGGTACATAGTTGTATAGAATTAGTGTTTCTCTTGAACATAGACTTTTCTGAATTTTCTTGTTATAGCTTCTAATTTATAGTATTACCTATTTGGTTTAGAAATAGCTTCCATATTTAAAAAAATGAGAGTCCATAAATATTAGTCATTTAAAGGATTATTAAATAATAAATAAAAGCATAGTTCCAGAATGTAAATTCCTTAAGGGCAAGGATTTAGTTTTTGTGTTCCCAGTGCCTCTCATAGTTCCTTGAATATAGTAAGCATTTAATAAAAGTTGGTTGAATCAGATTCTTAATTGTTTATAAGTCTGCATACTATAAAATCATAAAATCAATATATTTCAGCCAAATGAACATATTTATATTTCATTAAATTTGAGATTAGAAAAATATGATATACATATTTATGATGTAATATAATTAACACTTCAATGCTTACAAAGAATTTCATATACTTGATGTCACATCAATTGATAAAGCAACATCCTCAGAAATTTATAAATGACTTACCCAATTTCATTTGATTAACGAATAGCAAAGTCAGTGTTAGAAGTCAAATATTGTGACTCTCAAACCTCTTCATCATACTGTAATAGAAAAGTCATTGCTGGAACAACTTTGGAAGAATAAAAACAGCAATAACAATAAAACATATAAATTGATAATATTAACAATTGCCCAGTTCAGAGTCTGGAAAATGACCCAGACCAATGAATTCATCAGCAAAAATAACAAGAGGTTATTATTATTTGCAATCCTATGAGGCCTGACATGATTCCATATATTCTGCAAATGGAATATTTCCCCTATGATAGTGATGAGAAGTTATAAATTATTCTCTCTGGTGAACCAGGATGACCAGTAGAGAAAGAGAAGTTACTTACATTTATAAGGATGTGTGTGTGTGTGTGTGTGTTAATGAAAATGTAACCCTTTGTTTTTCTGCAAAAAGACATGTTGTACAGTTATCCTTTCCACATCAAGAGGGTTTAGGATATAGCACTCCCATGATCTGGAAAATCCATGGAAAAATTTTTGACCCTCACTTCATACCAAAGAAGTCTGGATTATCATGGTATTGAAAGATCAAATATGTTGATATCATGCAATATCATAATATAATATCATAATAAACTTTTCTCAGTTTCTAAACTTTTTGGTGTAACCTACTGGACATTGAATATTGCTTCTGCAAAACTCCCCCCAAATTCCCATTTGATTTCTTATGCCTACCCATAATATATTAAAACCACTATGAGGAAAGTTGTCATGTGGAAGAGATAGCTGTAATCTTTTTCCAAGGATGTCAAAAGAATGTTACATCCTTTACATAAAAATTTATCCAACTTAATATGAATATGTCAAAAATGAACTTTGGTGTGTTTTTTTCCTAAACCAGATATGTAACTTCATTGATTTATGGACCTTCTAATCATAAACATTACTCTGCCAATTCAAATAGGTGCCTGCCTTGAAATTTGTAGTCTTAGATAGTTGCCTGGGATACTGTAAGAGTGAGTGACTTACGCAAGTTGATGCACATAGCCAGTATACAGCAGAGGAAGGACTTGATTATAGGATTTGCTGAAATAGACCAACTCTCTATTCCTTATGCAAAAGACTGTATTTTCTTTATTACTATCATTGCTAATAATAATAGAGGAGTATTCCACCATTAATAATAATGGTTCACCTTTATATACCATATTATTATTTTCAAAGCCCTCTATTTACATCATATTATTTTCTCTCCCTCCCCAAACCCTGTGAAGCAGATGATATTAACTAATTTTTGTAACTCCAATCTTCATCTACATTCCAGAGAAACATGTCCAAAGGCCAAGCTTTTTTTTTCTTGTAATTATGGTCACTCAGGACTAGATTCTCCAAAATTGAATCTTCACCATGGTCTCCTTTTGTAACCTCACTGACCACCCACTTGATTCGAATTTGGGTTGATTCAATTAAAGCCCCTAGCACACTACACCCTTCTCTGCAGACTAATACTATCACTTGAGGATCACTACCGGTTCTCAGTCAGGAAGTAATGGAGAGGACCATAGGTGATTCTTAGCCCACTTCCTCATTAACATACTACCAATCAGAATTTTAATGATGTTATGTCAGGTCTATCAGAACAAGACATATTTATGGTGCTCCAGATTTTGGTCAACCATATTATAAAACTAAACTGCTTTCTTTTATTATGGTCTTTTGGCTTAATTGCATTAGTCATTTTGAATCACTTTTTTTTTAACACATTAGATTGCTCTGTTAAAAAGCCAGTAAAGTTTGGAAATATGAGCCTCAGTCTACTATCTTTATTAATTCCCTCTGTCATACCTGGAACTCATTTCCTCCTTTCCTCCCCTTCCCTCCCCTCTTCTCCTTCCTCATACCCTTACCTGTGAGTGCTCTGCCCAAAGGAATGTAAATTCTGATCACTGAAACCTCACAAAAATGGACACTGCCTCAGTCAAAATGAGACTTGGGAAATCCCTTAGCTTAAAAAGGCCAGTCCCTCTGATCCATATGGTTCCAGAGAAGAGAATGAGGCTAGTGATTTTACACAGTCCTGCCTCACTTAAATCCAATTCATTTACAAGTCATGACATCTCTTCTGATGTCATAATTCTCTTCAAGATGAGAATGAAATGCAACAAAGTAATAGTTGATAGTCTGTCCATTAAAAAAAAATTGTTAGTGGGAGATACTATGTCCAAAACAGATTTATTTATTTATTTATTTTTGGCTGGGAGGAAGGCAAGGCAATTGGGGTTAATTAACTTGCCCAAGGTCACACAGCTAGTAAGTATGTCAAATGTCTGAGGTCAGATTTGAACTCAGATCCTCCTAACTCTAGGACTGGTGTTCTATTCACTGCACTACCTAGCTGCCCCACAGAAAAAGGAATTTTATGCTAGATGAAACCATAGATAAATTTAGAAAAGAGAGACTCCCCAACAAAGTAATATCCTTTATTAAATAACAATAGAAAATTGTAATAGTTAAAAGAGAACTCTTCATTCAGGGTCACCTCATCAACACAGTATATGAACCTGAAGAAAGAACACAGTCCAACTTGCAGGCTTCTTTGTAGTTCTGACCTTATTGTAGGGATATCCTGCTGTTTCAGTGATTCTCCACAAACATCTACCTTGCATCTTTCAAGAACCACTAAATATTGATTCTACCTGGAAGTCTTCTGAGTGCTGAATAATTTTAGCTAGCATTTGATTGAAATTCAGTCCTAGGGCTAAGTATGCCACAAGAAGGTCTGTCTTTGAACTCACCCACTCTCTTCACCCTACAAGAAGCAAAATATTGACTACCACTAGCCCTGCAAAGGATGGGAGAAAGCAGGAAGGAAGGGAATCAGGAGGATGTCAATAGTGGGAGCTATTCTGAATAAAGGACTAAAGTGACTGAAACTCAGCAAGGGTCAGGTCTTTCTCTCCAAGGGTTATTCAGAGCTTAGAACCATGTTGTTTAACCCTACCAAAGCAATCTTGCAACTTTGGGGGAAGGAGGAGTGGAATTCTGTTCAAAATAGAAGTGAGCCAGAAAATGAGGGAAAGTATAATAAAAAAGTAAGTGAAAAAGCTTAAAAATACTACAAAGCCTAGGTTTAAGAACATAATTCATCAGAGAGGATGCTAAATAATATAAAGAAGAAGAAAAAACACCAAAGTGAATACAGAGCTTTCTTTCAGAAAAGATGTCTTTATTACATGTGCAAATTCATGTCTCAGAGTTTTTATAATGATTAAAAAATAGGTATATGGACCAATAGTGATACCATCTCAATCACTTTTTTAAAACTAATAATTCTAATCATTTAGCTTTCCCCCCTTTACAAATTGTAAACAAACTTACAAATTGCGCTTTTAAGACCCCTAAAATTGTGTTATCTTTAGAACAGACTTATTTTTATATCAGACTAGCCCAAGTTCTTTTTATTTTGTTCAGGATTATTTCTAGTATTTAATATCAATGGGGATTGTGATGTCAGATCTGATCCAAATGTAGTGGCTCAATACTTATTAAGATAGAAAAGTTTGTTACAGAAATCTTGATGATTTAAATATTAGTCATTTAATTTAATTTAAATATTAAAATATTTTAGTCTGTTATCTTTCCAGTTTTATCCCTACATATTCTCTTGAAAATCTGACTCTATTAGGTCCCTTTCCAAATTTTTTATAAGCTTCCTTTTCCTCTCCATTATTTCTCACTGATTTATTTAGCGGGCAATATTTTTCACAATGTTCTCTCATCTTCTGATAAATTTCGTGAGTAAATTTGTATTCCCAGTTGGTTTTGCCCCTGGGAACAGTATCTCTTTACATGTCAAGTATTCTCATCAATAGAACTTACAAAGTTGTACATGTGTGTGTGTGTGTGTGTGTGTCTGTGTCTATGTATGTTGATTGAAAGTAAAAAAAAATTACTTGAAATGTAATTGACTGAGAAGTGTTCATGGAGTCCACATACAAGGTTAAAAGGTAGTGGGTCAGATTTCTTTAGATAGCAAGCCAGACATCCTTGAAGTAGAGCTTGGTGATTGAAAAATATGCAAGACCAGACTGCCTTGTGTCCATCTGTATTCTCCAAGGATAGCAGATTTCCTTGAAGCAGGAATAGAGCAGTGGTTAGAAAAACAACTAGATTTTTAAACTTAACTCATTATATACCAGTTGAATTTCTGAGCTAAGTTCACAGACAGAGAACCATGACTTTGGCAGTTATAGCAATAAATCAATTCACTGTATATAGAATCAATAAAAATAATCAATTTAATCTTTTCAGCGCCTTCTTTTTTTTCTGTGCAAATTTTTAGACTTATGTCTTTTGAGCAATTGTGAGTGACTTTGAGAAAATCTTGTATTCTATATCTTGAATACATAGGCATTGTTTTAGATGCTAGGGAAGCAAGGACAGAAATGAAACAGTCCATACCCTCAAGAAGTTCATATTCTCTTTAAGCAGACAACACATTTACAAATAAGAACTGTTAAATAAAAACCCATCTGAATTGCTAAATGGAAGAAATTCCAGGTCCAAAAAGGGGGGACCTGGAATCTGTCAGTCCTCTCATAGTTTATATAGATTGTAAATACATTTATTGACTGAGAAGAAGCTTGCAAGCTGGAACAATGACAGTGTTTTGATCTGTTCAAAGAGGAGTTGGAAAGTGAGGAATTTATACTTTTTTTTATTTTTGGAGGAGTAATTGGGTGTTAAGTGACTTGCCCAAAGTCACATGGCTAGTTTTGTGTTAAGTGTCTGAGGCCGGTTTTGAACTCAGGTCCTCCTGGTCGGTGCTCTTTGCCACCTAGCTGTCCCAGAATTTATACTTTTTAAACTGAAGGAGGAGAAAAGGTGGGAATCTAGGCACATCCTAGGCAGGAAACCCTATTTCCCAAAGGAGGGAGGATACAGGAAATAAGGGGAATTCCAGGTGTCAAAAGATATGTACTTTTGATAGACAAAACAGAAGGCAGTCTTGGTGATAAACAGTCCACAATTTAAGGGTCCAGACAACAAGACCAGGAATGTCTCCATCAGCCCTAGAAGAGGATGTGTTCCAGAGTCCCATAACCAAACATTAGGATGTCACTTGTAGGTCCATAAAAGTCAAAATAGCTCAGGGTCTGCTTCACAGTTGGTATGTACTTAATTGGCTTTAGAGTTGCTGATTTTCTGTGTTCCCAAATGGTTCTATTCTTGGTCCACCATAAGGGATTGTTAGTAAGTCAGACCATTTTATGTCTTAGCTTATACAGCCAGTCCTCATGCAGCCCTTCTCAGCTACCTGGATAATTGGGGCTTAAGCAAATTAAGGTATCCATTTTCACAGGACATATATATGTATATACATGTGTGTGTATGTATGATATTCAAAATTAATGCAAAATAGCTTTAGCAGGGAGGGAAGATGCCATAAACTGATGAGGGATCAGGACAAAGCTGTTAGGCTCCTTTTTTGTTATTATAGGAAGTGAGAAATAGTATTCAGATTTGTCAAGACTTGTTATGTGTGTGACTCAAAGTCCCATGAGTCAATAGAGCTCCTTTGATTGTGGCTTGTATCAAGCTGATATATAATGCCATTAATTACCTTCCATAGAATATCAGGAAGCCACTATCTATTTGTCCTTTGTCAATAGTGTGGGATAATGAATTTCCTAGTGGTACTTGTAGATCTGTATAATTCCTTAGAACATAAGAAGGTGTTTCCTCCTTGGAGAGCACAGCTTCACTAACTATTGATGGAATACTCACTGTATCTATTATGTATTATCAAAGTTTCTGGGACCCTGCCGTCACTTTCCAATCTCTTGACATAGGAAAGAATTTTTTCCTGCTTCCTTAAATTTCCTTTAGGTTTTCACTTTGAAGCACTTCATTTCTTTCAAAGAACAACAGTTTCCTTGATAAAGAAGAAAGTTGAAAAACATTAATTTTTTTTACCTTCTTGTTTGATAACTAGGAAGATCAAATCACATTTTGCTTATGTATAATTGATGGTTAATATTGGCAAAAGTATTAACATGACCCATTTATTTACTCTTTCCTGAGAATTTCTCATCACCTTCATACTTTTTGGAAGGTAGACACTCAGTTCTTTCTTGTTCTTGTTGGTAGCTGTGATTCTCATGGTTAAATTGCCTTTTTGTCATATATATTTACTGGACCAGTCATGTCTAATCAGGATTTTGTATATAATTATCCGTATCTGGTTAAGGAAAAGTTTACTGCCACAGCTTCCTTTGATCTATAATTAATAGCACTATTGTAGTCACTTAAATAAGCTTCACTTCACTTACTTTTCATGTTATTAGATTACTAGGCAGGAACATTGATACCCTTGTGTAAAGCCAATCAGCAGTAGATTTCTGAGAGAATGCTACCGTTAGGAGCTTTTAAGATTCAGATTACACGGTATTAGTGAACACTCTGTTTATTCCATTACAAATCTTTATTCAGTACAATGTTCACAGTTTCAGCAGTTCCCAATATTATATACAATCTTCAGAACAAGGAAAGTCTCTATATTATATCTTATTTCAAAAAGACACAATATTTAGAACAAGGAACAAAAGAAGAATCAGCTGGTTTCCCTAAGGGAGAAACCAGCTTAACACTTAAAGATTCAATCAATCTAATCAGAGATCCAATCAATCACTTAACAAAGGAATGACCTAGTTTCCCTAGGAGGGAGTTGATTCGATCAAAGGTTCACAATATACTGATCTTCCACTCCTGGGAAGTTTAGTT
>JAQQSW010010235.1:0-13042 GCA_028646575.1 Pseudocheirus occidentalis | reverse complement strand
GATATACAGGCACTGGAGTATGGAGATCCATCTTGCCCTACCAGAAAGTCAGAGGGGGAATGGGGGAGGATATAGGAGAGACCAGAATGGGGGAAGGGGTATTCAGTGGGATCACTGTTTTGGGGTGGTGGGTAGGGAGAAAATTTGTAACTCAAAAATCTTGTGGAAACAAAGTATGTAAACTAAAAATAAACAAAAAAAGGTAATTTAAAAAAATAAAATGATCATTTTGGCCATGTCACTTTTGTGGCAAAGTGACAACTTCTGAGAAAGGTCACTGTCTCATGACACAGAAAGGCTAAGTATGGAGTCCAATTTAATTCCAATCATCAAATATTTATTAAATGCCTACTATATGCAAGGAGCCATGCTAGGTATTGGGCATACAAAGACAAAAATTAAATGGTCCCTACTCTAAAGATCGAATGATATAATATTTGTAAAGCACTTGGCATAGTGCCTAGCACATAGTAGGCACTTCAGAAATATTTGCTTCCTTTCTTCCTTCTAGCAATGCTTGTGTGAAGCCGATACTAAAATGAATTTTAATTCCCTGAGTATACAAATCCTTAAGGCTGAAGGAGGAAACCTGGAAGGAAATTTCATAGTAGAGGAAAGATGAATTGAAGATGTCCTGGAATGAAAAGATCATAGTAGATAATCCAGGAAATAGATAGTCTTTTTGCAAATAATTGAGAGTTAACTGTATGACATTCAGGAGGGTAGCCAAAGCTTTTTGCAGCATATTTTGGATCAGCGTACCAGCTTGCTGCATACCAGAGGCATAGCTCATGCTCACAGCAGCTTTCAACTGGTGTTATGTTCCTAACTCAAAGAAGGCTGTAGGATCTGACCTGAGTTGACTTCTCTAAGGGCCTCAAGTAGGTCTAGGTGAGCTATTATACCTATATCCCTGAAAAATATTTTTTTGAAAAGAAAGGGGAAATCCAGATGTTAAAAAAAATGGCAGTTCATTTTGCAGTAGAAACAAATGTAAGATGAGTGGGTTCCCATCTGTTGGGAAATATCTAAATAAATTAGCATAGATCAATGTAATGTAATATTGTTGCAATATAAGAAATGAGAAAATTGATGCTTTCAGAGAAACCTAGGAGTACCTATATGCAAATGCTGAGTAAATTAAGCAGAACTAGAACAGAATTACTTATATGATAACAACATTATAAAGAAAAAAAAACAACTTTGAAAGACCTGAGAATTCTGATTAATACAGACATGGTTTCAAAGAACTAAAGACAAACTACATTATTAAACTTTTAACTGAGCAGTGATCAACTCAAAATTCAGAATGAGACATATTTTTGGACATGGTCAACGTAAGCATTTGCTTTGCTTGGCTGTGCATATTTATCATGAGATTTTTCTTTTGTTGTTGTATTGAATGGGAGTGGGGTCAGGTTAGAGGGGGAGAAAATAAATTATCATTAATTTAAAAAATAATAAAATTAAATTTTAAAAATTAGTCCAAGTGAGTTTCAAATGCCCAGAGGAATAGGTTTCTCATAGGACACTGAGTTATATAGTACCACTTGTTCAGAGATGGTGACTTAGTAAGAGAGATCTCTCTGCATCTTAGATTCTTTTCTTTCAAAAAAAATTTCCCCAATTATATGTAAAGATAATTTTTAACATTCAGAGGGACTTTTTTTTGCTTTTTTTTTTGGAGGGGGGAAGGCAGGGCAATTGGGGATAAGTGACTTGCCCAAGGTCACATGGCTAGTAAGTGTTAAGTCTCTGAGGCTCGATTTGAACTGAGGTCCTCCTGATTCCACATCTGGTACTCTATTCACTGTGCCACCTAGCCACACCCATTCAGTTTTTTTTTATTTTAAGTTACAATTTTTTTCCTTCTTCCCTCACCTTCCTCCCGAAGACAGTAAACAACTTGATAAAGGTAATATGTGTATAATCATGTAAAATATATTTCCATATTAGTCATGTTGTGAAAGAAGAAACAGATCAAAAGGAGGGGGGAAGTGAAATAAGTAAAGAAAAAGTGTGCTTTGATCTGCATTCAGATTCCATTAATTTTTTCTCTAGATATGGGTAACATTTTTTTCATTGTGAGTTATTTGGAACTATCCTGGATCATTGTATTGCTGACAATAGCTAAGTCATTCACAGTTGATCATCATACAGTATTGCTGCTATTGTGTAGAACAATCTTCTGGTTTTGCTAACTTCACTTTGCATCAGTTCATCTAAGTCTTAGATTCTTCTCTTCACAGTGTGACTCTCCTTCCACCAATGACCTCTTATAGCTGGTCCATTTCTCATAAGGATTGCAACAGTTTTTAAGCTGCTCAACAGCCTAGCATCCTATCTTAACAACAAGAATTCATCATAGAGGCTGTTTTTATTAATGACTAAAATTAAATGTAGTATGAGATAGACTGAAGCATATCGCACGGAGTTGAGCATGAACCTTTGCCCGCTGCTTACCCAAGCAGTTCTGTGAGCTGCTAAAAGACAAGTACCACTGAGACCCAGAAAAGTTATCTGTAAACTACCTTGACACACATGCTGATGACATCATCAGACATACCTCTCAGCCCTTAGTGATTTCTTATATATGATTCTTTCAAAGAGTTATGCTGTAGAACTAAATCGGAGGTTCCTAGATGCACAATGGTGCTTTCAGAAACTATTTAAAAGAGGCTGTAGGTGTGTCATTCCTTTGTGCCATGAGCTCCCAGCTAAGGTATCTTATTGGCAGTTAAAGCATTTCTGTAGATACATTCAGCCTCCTGGAGGTGTGGGCCCTAAGAACTATGTCCTCACATTAATATTGTCTGGCAAGAAAATCCTAGCAAGGAACACTGCATCAAAAGCTAAAGGAATGACTCTACTACTCAGCCTCTGTTAGCTTCAGTCTTCTCATCTGTAAAGTTAAATTAAACAAAATGATCATTAAGGTTCCTTAAAGTTCAGAATTTATGATCTTATGGATATTTCAAATAGTAACTATACTGAGATGAGATGCTAAAAATTATGATGATACCTAATTTAATAAACAGCATTTTGCATGCTGCCTCATTTGATCTTTACAATTTCCAATATGATAGATGCTATTATTGTCACTATTTTTATTTTGTCTTTTTGGAGGGGGAAAGGCAGGGCAATTGGGGTTAAGTGACTTGCCCAAGGTCATACAGTTAGTATGTTAAGTGTCTGAGGTCGAATTTGAATTCAGGACCTCCTGACTCCAGAGGCCAGTGCTCTATTCACTGCACCACCTAGCCCCCTATTGTCACTATTTTAATGAATAGAAAACTGGGTCTGAGAAATGTTAAATGATTTTTCCCAGGTCACACAGCAAAGTGTCTAAGATCAAATTTGAACTTAGGTCTTCTTAATCCTAAGGCTAACATGTAGCATTGTAGTTGTAGGCCAACATGCCACTCAGACCACTGAGAGTTAAAACCAGGAAATGATCAATATTGGTTTCAAATAGCTAATGCTGAAATACACCTCTTTTCTGTAGAAAGATGATGACTACAGTTATGGAATGTTACCACTCTATCAATTACAGTTATATCAGTTTTGCTGAACATGTTATTATTATTATAGAAAAGATAGTTTATTAGGAAAGATTGTATTAAAACAAAATGGCATTGATAAAGTACTTTTAAAATAATCAAACAAATACACAAGTAAGTGAAATTGGGGCGGCTAGGTGGCGCAGTGAATAGAGCACCGGCCCTGGAGTCAGGAGTACCTGAGTTCAAATCCGGCCTCAGACACTTAACACAAAAAACTAGCCGTGTGACCTTGGGCAAGGCACTTAACCCCAATTGCCCTCCAAAAAGCAAAAAAAAAAACAAAAACAAAAAAAACAAGTAAGTGAAATTAAGTAAAATGGTAGCCACAGAATAAACAAAATGACCCTAAGAGGGATTTTCCTCCATCTAAATTTTAAAAAATACCCTTTTCCAAAAAAGTTTTCAAAAAATTTCCTAGGTGTTTTTCTAATTTTCTTACATTTATAAATAAATATACTAGACCTAATCATTTTATACATAAACCAATGTGGCGTAATGGAAAGAGTCCTGGCACTGCCAGTTATTGCCATAGACAAGGTTCTTTGCTTGCGTAGGCCTAAGTTTTTTCATGTGTAAAATTGATAGTGTGGGACCAGAAGACTTCTAGGGTCCCTTACAGCTATGGATCAATGATCCTATGATCCAAATACACATTATAAATAGTACTTATATGCTGTTTAACTAAAGTGACTGTGGATGTGTAAAGAATTTTTTTTTAAAGAAGAAGGCATTGTATTTTTTTTCTTACCAATTTACTTTGTTTTTTATAAATTTAGAAATCTTCCATCTCTATTTATAAATTATGACTTGTGCAAAGTTATTTAGGAGCTTGAAGCCTTTAGAGCCAAAGACAATAAGAAGCTTAAAGAATTGGTGCTGATAAAGACTGGAAGAGCTAGTGCATTCGTTTTTCTAGAAATAGGGTTATGGCAGAGGTGGGGAACCTTCAGCCTCACACATGGCCCTCTAGGTCCTCAAGTGCAGCCCTTTGACTGAATCCAAACTTCAAGTGCAGTCTACATTTGAGGACCTAGAGGGTCACACGTGGTCTCAAGGCTGTGGGTTCCCCACCCCTGGGTTATGCGATCAAAGATCCCTTTCAGTTCCAAATCTTAAGTACCATAGGTAACTGCTATTTAAATGTCTTCATTTGAAGGGTTGGAATCCTCCAGAGAATAATCACACATTTGCTCAGCAGACTGTATATTTTTTGAAATTACAGAGAATGGGTAGGAAAACAGTAGCACTTAGTTACCCTTGATAGATTTGTCCAATGGCCCACCATCATGAGAAATATCTTGGTCTCTATATAGTGGTTTACCTATCTTGGTGAAATCCTGAGTTCAAATCCAATAAGTTCTTATTAAAAGAAAGCTATCCTTTACTTTGTGACCCAGAAATGAATAGTCTGTGAGCAGCAATGAAAGGAGTTATAAACTTAAAGTGAACTTGACTTTAATGTAGTGATTAATTGGTTTAAATGAATAAACCAACTGAGGATTATTCTGGGCTATATATGGAATCCTAATTTAAGTAGCAGCCAGGTGCCTTTGGAGATAGCCACATGTGATGGGTCTTTCCCAATAATGCCAGACTTTTAGGCTTTACATTTACTTTCCCTACAGAATGAAATCAATAACTCCGCACATTCTATGCTATGAAGAGTGCACTGCTACCTAGCTTTTATTTACTATGTTGCTGCCTCGATTTAATTGTCCTACTCCAGGAAGAGTGTCAGTTTAACAGAGGTCATTGCTGCTAGGCCTGGAGTCAAGAAGACTTGAAGTACTTACTACCAGTGTGATCCTGAGCAACTCATTCTGTCTGCCTCAGTTTCCTCATCTGTAAAATTAGGATAATAATAGCACCTACTCCCAAGTTTATTGTCATGGTCAAAAGAGATAACAGTTATAAAGTGTGCAACACAGTGCCTGGCTTAATCAATGCTAATTTCCTTCCTTTAGAGAGGAGAATGCACTAAAATGATTACTTCATGAGGTCACTTCCAGCTCTACAGCAAGTTTCTGGCTGGACAGATCCCTTCTACGAATTTCGAGGAACCATGCCAGGGTCCTTTCCCTGATTTGTTTCTTGTGCTATTTTAACAATGAATGCATGGGATGAGAGAGGGAAAGGGAGGTTCAGACCTGTGATTTCATGGAGTCACTAGCATTCTAGAATGGAAAGTCCCTCCATCAATGCAAAAGAAAGGGAAATCATCTTAGATAGAATCTTAGTTGCTTGGAAACTGAGAAGTTAAGGGATTTGATCATAATCATATCTCTGATATGTGTCAGAGGCAAGGCTTGAACCTAGGTCTTTTTCACACCATAGTTAGCCTTCTATTCACTACCTCTTGTTGCCTTTCAGCTGTATAATTACTGGGAGAGTTTATCTTATTATTTAGTTATTTACTGCTTTCTACATAGGAAAGAGTCTGGAGTTAACCAGGAAAGAAAAGTAATATATCTAAACTTTGGCTGACAGACTAAACTTAATGCTACCCTTTCCTTTATCCCCCTCCTTTCCCAACCTATAATTAGTTCCTGTTACTTAGAACAACCAGTACTCTCAGAAATATGTAAAGAGCATAACCGAAATACTTCTCCATTTTCTCAGCATACACCCAATCGTATATATTGTTTTTCATTTTGGATTGATGCCAGATTGACTGTATGTACTCAGAAAAGAAAAATCTTTCTTTTGTACCTAAAATTCCCTGAATTACAAAATCACTGTTATCTAAGATCAGGCAGAGGTAATATCTTCTATTTCTATGATACTTTAAGTTTTACGAAGCATTTTTCTCACAACAATCCTACAAAGTACATAATAAAAATTACTCATATTTATACAGTACACTCGTGATTGTAATAATGTTTCTACTCAACTGTCCTGTGAGATAGATAGTGTAAGTATAATTATTTTTATTCTCCACATGAAGAAACTGAGGCTCAGACTGATTGGGTGATATACAGAGGTGTGCTACGGTCAGTTCATAGAGTTCTGAGAACCAGTTATTAAATTCTCAGTGTCAGCATTCACACATTGGGAAACTGACAAACACTACAAATCAAGTCTTAATTTATTGTTTTGTTGATTGTCTAGACCTAAGAAAGTAATGTTCATAAAGGAGATCAAACTTAAATGTGTATCATGGCTTTCTGAAAGCTGGTTTGTAAACATTTACCAGCATATCACTGGACAAGGCTATGGCCTTACAATGAATAATTATGACAACTAGAACTTCAACACAGATCTTTTGGTTCCAAGCTTAGTACTTTTTCCACTCTGTCAAAATGAGTCAGTCATTAAGAATTTATTAAGAGCCTGCTATGAGAGTCTCCACTCTCAAGGAGCTCACAATCTAATCACAAAATTTATACTAATGGTCCATAGAGCTAGTATTACTTTTACTGATTTTTTTTTTGAAATCAAAATTTTACTTTTTAGAATTCTGAACTTAATAAGCATAAAATATAACTGGAATTTCCATATACATAGCAGAACGGGGGGAAAAGATTGTAAATAACACTGAAATGCTGTATAATGAACAGGTTTTGTTTTTGTTTTTTTTTTAACAGTTTGGTTTTTAAAATGTGGAAGTATACTAGACCTGGAGTCAGGAAGACCTGAGTTCAAATCCAACTTCAGACATTCACTAACTGTGTATGCCTGAACAAGTCACTTAAAGCAATCTAGATTCAATTTCCTCATTTTTAAAATGGAGATAATAATAGCACGTACCTCCTAGGGTTGTTGCCAGAATAAAATGAGATAATAAATTTAAAGTGCTTTGTAAAACTTTAAAGCTCTATATAAGTGTTAGATATTTAGCAGTAGCAGCAACAGCAATAACAGAAGCAGTAGTAAGAGTAATAGTTGTTGTAATGGGGTTCTTGTACATATCTATACTATCTGAGATAGTATCTTTCTATATGAACAACAGATGCTAGGGAGCTGTTTCCAGAAAAAATAATGATAATGAGAGAATAGAGTAGGTGTAAAAATTCTGTAATTCCTTCAAGCTGGTCAACCATACATTCAATAGAATGCTCTTTGGTGGGCTCTGGAGACAATTGAAAAAGTCTTCTAGCTTCAGCTGTGGTATCGTTTCAAATGTGAGGTTGGGCTACAAAAGTATACATATGAGGGGGAAAGCTTACATATGACCAGGTATGTATTATCAGATGCGTATCAGTAGCAAATTCTAAGAAAAAGTTTTGGCTACTAGTATAGCATTGAGTAGTGGGACAAGAAACCCTAGGTGTGAATCCTGGTTCTAACAGCCACTATAGGTGACTCCAGACAAGTTTCTTAAAACTAGCTCCCAAATCTAGTTTCTTCATTGGAAAAACACACTTGACCAGTTCCACATTTTCACATATTATCTATACTTGTAAATCAATCACAGCAACATCTACTGCTTTACTCTGCAACCTAGGAACATGGATTTTTTTAAAAAAGAGCTCTTTCCAAGTCTATCAAGTCTATTTCTCTTTTGAACTTCCCTTTTCTGTTGATGGCAGATTTCCGCCTCCACTAATATCTATTCTTCACTTTCCTTCACCCCCAATACACAGTGTTTCTATATCTTGTCATGTTAATGTCTCTCACATGTTTCCCACATTGTCTCTTTGTCAATAAAGACCCTCATCATCTCTTTCCTGTGCTCTTCGTAAAACCTGCTAAGTGTTCTTCTTTTCTCAAACCTCTACTATCCCTTACCTCATGCCAATTCAGCCTAATGAACCAATATTCCTACAGAACAAGTCTGACCGTATCACATCCCTACTCACAAATTTCAGTGACTCCCTATTACCTCTAAGATAAGATAGAAATGTCTTGACTTGACTTGTAAAACACTTTGCAACTGGGTCCCAGACTCGGGATATATTACTTTCATTCCTGTCCTCTCTAATCACATGAGGTGTGGTAGCTTCTACTAAAAAAGGAAAATTTAGGATACAGTATTATAAAAGGCACAAGATGTAGGCTTACAACCAAGAATAATCCTGCAAAGGGGAAAACTCTTATTGGATATGAATATACCCTTAATACAAAAAAATTGAATCTTTAATGGAATAGAGGACCAGAGATGAGTAATAACTTTGAAATGCTTATACAAGAGTTTAGAGAATCCTAGAAAGGTGAATTTATTTAAGCAATTGGAAGGAGTTGTATGATGTTGTGGGACTAATATTTTAATAGTGGAAAAAGAAACAAGTGTCTCTTCAGATCTTAATGTCTTCAAAGTTAAAAAAAAAACAGAGGAGTGAGCTGGTTGTGTTCTCCGCGTTACAGGAAGGGGAATAGAAGGCAGAGCAAAAGGAATATATTAGTGTAGAAAGAAGGGGATAGAGGGTAGAGCTTGCAATTTCTCATAACTGTAGCATAGGAGAAGAGTATAGAGAGGGGGCATTTTTTATGAATCTCACTTTTATCTGAACAAACTAAGGAGAATTGAACATACACACATAAACTTATTTTTATAAAAAAAAACACAACATCAAACAGGGAAACAAGCAGAGATGCTTGGAAAGAATAGTCACAAGCAAAACAAACTTTCTGGTCCTGGAAGTGGGTAAAAAAGAAAAGTTAAAAAAAACCCTGAATTTAAGGAGGTTCATCCATTTGGGGTATGGATGAACAAGTTATAGTATATGAATATGATGAGATATTATTATATTGCAAGAAGTGACAAAAGAGATATAACTCCTATCATTATTATGGCAGTTATAAGGAGTACACATAGACAGAGGGTGCCAGTGTGAGTTGATTATGATGGGATGATATAAAAAAAAGATTAAGGAATGAGAATGGGAAATATACTGGGAGAAGGGGAAGGGAGAGGTAGAATGGGTCTAAATTATCTTATGTAAAAGAAGCACAAAAGAGCTTTTACAGAGGAGGAAAAGATTGAGGGGGGAGGTGTCAGGCAATGCTTAAACTTTACTCTCATTGGAATTGGCTCAAAGAGGGAATAACATACACCCTCAATTGAGTATAGAAATCTATCTTAGCCCAAAGTGTAATAGGAGAGGAGGGGGACAAAAGAAGTGGAGTGCTGATAGAAGGAGGGTAGATTGGGGATAATGGTGATCAGAGACAAAACACTTTTGAGGAGGTATGGGGTATAAAAAGAGAAAGAAGGATAAATGGGAAACAAGATGGAGGGAAATACAGAGTTAGTAATCATAACTGTGTTTTGGTGTTGTTTCTATTTTTTATTGTGGTTATTTTGTATAATACTTTCTTAGTTTTGCTTCCTTCGTTTTGCATTAGTTCATAAACATTTTCCTAGAAAGCTTTGGCTTTTGAGAAATGCTTGAGTTGGCAGGCACAGAAAGACTTAGGAGAATAAAAGATAACTGATAATGTGAGAACATCTTGTGGGTTCAATCACCTCATTATAATAAAGTTATTGTCTACTATGATTATTTCTTCATGCTCTAATACCATTCTCCCACCTTTCTCTCAGCTTTGACACAAAAATATTTTAATTTGACGATAGCTGAGTTTTGAAATTAGATGTAAAACATACCTGATAAGGCACATAATTCTTGTCTATTCCAAAATCCCTGCAAAAGCATTGAAGAATTAGCTGCCTCTTCCTCTTATACTCCTTCCTTTCTTAGTGGAGGAAGCAAGTTAGAACGGATTCTTTTTTAAATTAAGTCTTATTTTGTTTTCATGTCTGCCTTTTCTCCCTCTCCCCTCCTCTCCTCCTCCTCCACAATTGAGAAAGCAAGAAAAACAAAACCCGTGCTACAAATGTGCATAGTCAGGCAAAACAAATACCTATATTACCCATCATCATCATCTCTCTCTCTCTCTCTCTCCCTCTCTCTCTCTCTCTCTCTCTCTCTTTCTGTCACTCACACACACACACACACACACACACACACACTCCTCCCTCAATCTGTACTCTGAATTCATCAGTATCTGATCAGTCTCTGTCAGGAGGTGAGTAGCATGTTTCATCTTGAGTACTGCAGAATTGTGACTGGAGATTGTGTTGATCAGTCTGCTCAAGTCATTCAAACTTGTTTGTCTTTATGATATTGTTATTCTAGAAACTGCCCTCCTGCTTTTGTTCACTGCATTCTGTATCAATTCACACAAGGTTTCCCAGATTTTTCTGAAGCCATCTCTTTAATTAATTCTTATAGCACAATAGTATTCCATTACATTCATATACTATAACTTGTTCAGTCATTTCCTGATTGATGAATATTCCCTCAGTTTCCAATTTCTTGCCACCACAAAAAGAGATGCTATAAATATTTCTTGCATATGGGTCCTTTTCCTCTTTCTTTGATCTCTTTGGTGTATAGATCTACTATTGGTTATTTATGGGTTAAAGGGTATGCACAATTTAATAGCTTTTTGGGCACAGTTCCAAATTGCTCCCCAGAATGGCTGGAGCACTTCACAGTTCCACCAGCAGTGCATTAATCTTCCTGTTTTCCCACAATGACTAATCCTTTTTTAATATGTAACAAGTTCTAGTACATTTATCTAATTTCAATAAATATTTTATACTTTTGCACTAGTGTACTGAGGCAAGAACAGAACATCAGTGTGGATAAATTAATTTCTTTGCTTAAAAAAAAAGCCCTTGTATAAGTGATGACAAAGTAAATTCATGAGTCAATCCAGGCTATGTGAAGCAAACAAATCTGTACCTCACTATAGCCAGTCATGCTGTGCATTATAGCTTCTGGTCAAAATGGAAATGTGGTGCACTCAAAATTAAAAATACACTACCCTTGAAATTTAGAGAGTTTAATTTCTGCTTTAGCTACATATTTGTTCTGTGATTTTAGTCATCACTTCATTTCTCTGGTGTATAAAATGTGTAAATGTGTAAAATGAAGAGTGTTGGATCTCTTAAGCCCTTTCCACCTTACTAACATTCGATAACTTGGTCATGGCATGAAGACTAGTATTAAGTTCATTTTCCTAGTGGTATTGTAGCAGGCTTTTGGAGACATTGCTCTACAGGCAATGAAAGGAATCTATCAGAGCCTACCTGATGGTTTCTTGGAAATAGAGTTTCAAAGAAATAGAATTGTTTCATTCCATCTTAGGAGAGCCTGAAAGGTACCTCAAGCTATGAAAACTGCAAGTGGTAGGAATTTTGAACTGGTGAGATTTTTTTTTCAATTAAACAGAGAGATGCTGGGAACTCAATTTCAAAGACAGCTGAAGAAGCTTGCTGCCTAGAAGTTTGAACGGGACCCCCACGAGGCTTTTGAACTGAAAGATGGACACATGGGTAAAGAAAATTGTTTCAACTAAATGAGGGAAGGGTAGCCAGATGGGTGCTGCTGCTTTGTCCCTTCAGCTGTCTCCCCCTGTTCTTGATAAGAGAGGTGGTTGGAACATACTGAGGCAATACTGAACCAGTTTCTCTCTGGAAAGAAGAATGATGACAAGCTTTAATTCTCTATCCTACTCCTACCCCATGTCAGAGTCTCTCTACTTTTTAAGTCTATTCATAATTTCTAATGTAATTAGTACTTTAATGCAGCCTCACTCTCTATATAAAAATTATGATCAATCATAATGGTTTTTTAAAATTGTGCACATCCTTAATTTTGAGTGTGTGTATGTATAAGTGTGTGCAAGGGCTAAGGTTTAAAAAGTTTTAACCCAAAGTGCCAGGCTTTTTCCTGGATAGGAATGAGATCAAAATGTGAAAGAATCTTATGGTTTTCATTAATGAATATTTGAAGCAAATTATATGTGTGTTTCCTGCATTCAGGCTAAAGCAAAACTGGAAAAAGAGCTACAGTTTGCACCATTGCTAGTTGGAGAAAGTTCAGTGAATAAGAGGCAGTTACATTAAGCAATTTTGATCACATTCCATTCAATTGTCTTTTTGAAAGGTGGTCTGTAAGGAAATCCTCCTTACTTAATCATTCAGTCAATTCACAATACAATAATCAAACTTCCACTTATGGGGCAACCACTAACTTAATCATTCAATCAATTCATAATACAATAATCAAACTTCCACTCATGGGGCAACCATTAACTTAATCAGTCACTAATCTAGCAATCAGTCACTAAGGTAATTCCCAATTACTAAATATCATTAATCACAAATACAGTCATTAGAAAAACCACAACAAACCCTCCACCCCTTGGTGTCCAGCAAACCTCAGTTTCATCCAAGGGGAGGCCTTTTCTTCATCTTGACTCTGGGTGGTTTCTCTGATTCCCTGCATCCCCTTCCATGGTTCCCGCTCTCTCCTGAATCCACCAAATAGTCACCTGGATTCAGAAGCAGACAGCTGCCAGGTTCTTGTCTAGTCCTCAGAGGTAGACAGCTCCCAGGTCCTTGTCCAGTCCTCAGGGCAATCCCTGGCACACACTGAAGTTCACAGGGTCCAGCACATCTCAAACCCTTCACCATTTCTCTTGCCTGGAACTCAAGGATCAGACAGGCCACAATCAAACAAAGTCTTATT
>JAQQSW010010234.1:0-13042 GCA_028646575.1 Pseudocheirus occidentalis | reverse complement strand
ATATATATATATATATATATATATATACATATATGATTTGTAGAGGGCAGTTGAGGTTCAGTGACTTGCCCAAGGTCACACAGCTGGTAAATGTTAAGTGTCTGAGGCTGGATTTGAACTCAGAGCTTTTTGACTCCAGGGACAGTGCTCTATTCACTGCACTCACCTAGCTGTCCCCCAGGAATCTCCTAATATTTCTCTTGTTTCCACTTGCACAACTTAACAGCATCTTTCTCCCTAGTTCCTATTCTTTCTCCCCACCTTTGGCAATATGTAATGTTTTCTTCCTCTCAGTAATATTTTAAGAATAGGATTAAATTAGATAATAATACTAATCTTCTTGTTTCATGCTAAATCACTCCCCACAGAACAAAAAAGAGATATTATCAAAGTACTTTGAAAAGGTAAAAAGAAAAGACAACATAACAACAATACTATGTCAATGGAGGGTATTATTTAAATGAACTCATTAGGATTAATGAAATTGTGTGATATATGAACATTGTTCTGAAGAAATCCTTATGGACAAACTGAGCAAATATCAGACCTGAATATCTCTCAGTAGTCTATAAAATTATAAAGACCACTAGCAAAATGGTTAGACTAGGAGTCAGGAAACTGTCACTTCACTGCTGCATGCCTCAGTTTCCTCATCTGTAAAATTATTTCACAAGGCTGTTATGAGAATCAAATGACCTTCAGGATGGCAATATGGAAATATGATGTTCTATCTTCCCTTTCTCTACTGATGACAAAACCATTCTGATTTCCACTATTATATCACTGGTACTTACTGTACCTGTTCCCTTGATGTGTTCCATACACCTCAAGCTTAAAGCATCTAAAACAATCCCTTAAGACCTTTTGTATCTTGTATTTTCCCTGTTTCTGTTGAGGATACCATCATCCTCCTTGTTACCCTGAATCATAACTTGGTAATCATTTTTTACTCCATTTTCTTCCTTGTTCTCTATGCCTAATTCTTTGCCAAGTTCTGTTTTTACTTTTTCTTGACCTTTCTCATTCCTATCTTTTCTACTCCTCTATCATCCCCCTTGTTCAGGTTTGTATTTACTTTCGTTTGTGTATTTGTAATAATCTCTAAGGTGAATCATTAGATTCAATTTTGAGTGTAATCTCTCCCACCTTGAATCCATTTGTGACATAGTGGCTCCAAATGTTCTTAATGTATCAAATCACTTTTCTACTCAGAGACCTTCAGTGATTCCATATTCCCTGCACTATAAAACACAAAGTACTGATACTGATATTTGAAGCACTTTACAATCTGTCTCTATCTTTCTAAACCTATGCTTTTCTCCACACAATCTTACATAACAAATTAATCATTTCTTTAATATTAATGTGTTCTCTCATTTCTTTGTATATTTGTTCAGACCTGGTACAAACTTGTCCCACATTTCAAACTGCTGAAATATCTCTTATTTGAATCAATGAGTTGATCAGAAGAAGGGAGAAATTTGAAAGCTGGCCAGCCTAGTGACTGAGAAGCTTTAAGTATTAAATGCTGAAAGTGAATTCTTAAATGGTGCATTTCCAGATGTTCTTCATCACCACACTTTTTTCTGGAATTGTGGATACTCAGACTAAGGAGCCAAGGCAGCCAGCACCTATAGCTGTAGCTAAAGACAACCATAATGAGTGACCGCTCTCGAAACCCAGAAATTGCCACCAAGTATAAGGGAAGATGAGAAAGATGAGAAAGGCAAAACCTTCAAAGTTGAATTTCCATCTGCTTTTCAGTTCTCTGGTTCTGTTGTTGTTGTTGTTGTTTGTCCTTCATTCTCAAAGAGGACCATGACATCAGGAGTTTATGTCATGACATGCTAGTAAATTAGATTTAAGTGATGGAGGACTACACAAAGTCACCAGCCTCACTTTCTTTTCCAGAGCCATCTAGGACAATTGGCAAGATGTAGATCAGGATGATTGGAGATGACTCTGGATGGAGTGGGAGACCTTGGCCTTTTTAAGCTAAGGTCTTTTAATAGGTTCCTGCTTGACTAAGGCAATGACCATTCAGTGATTAAAGGTAGGTAAGAAATGAGACAGAGAATAGCCTTTTAACCTAGTAAAAAAAAGTCTGGGAGAGGAAGACCTTCAGGGTTTCTAGCTAAAAGAGAAACAACTGTTATTACATTCACTCTAAGTCAATTGGGACCCAAACAATGGATCTAGAATGGAAGACCAAGGCAGCCAATCCCTAGAACTGTATCTGGGAGTGTCTATGAGGAGCAGCTGTCTTGCCAACCCTATTTGTTTTAGTTTTGAACATTCATTTCCACTAGATTTTGAGTTTCAAATTTTCTTCTCCTCTTTTCCCTACTCTCTACCCCAAGATAGCAAACATGCAGATTGCCCCTTCCCGCAGTCTGTCATCTCTTTTTTCCCTCTTATATACCTCCCTTTTCCCTCTTCCCCTTTCTTTTAGGGCAGGATGGATTTCCATACCACATTGCCTGTATATCTTATTTCCTGGCTGACTGTAAAAACAATGTTTTATCATTTATTTTTAAAGTTTTGAGTTCCAGATTCTCTCCCTTCTTCCCTCCTAACCCACCCCCATTGAGAGGACAAGTAATTCAATATAGGTTATACATATGTAATTATGGAAGACATTTCCATACTAGTCATATTGTGAGAGATTAACTGTATTTCCCTCCATCCTATCCCACCCTCCAATTATTCTATTTTTCTCCTTGGACCCTGTCCCTTTTCAAAAGTATTGACTTCTGACTACCCTCTCCCCCAATTTGTTCTCCCTTCTATCATCCCCCCCTTTAATCCCTTCCCCTTTACTTTTCTGTAGGGTAAGACACCCAATTGAACATTATGTTATTCCCTCCTTAAGCCAAATCCAATGAGCATAAGGTTGATTCACTCCCTTGCACCTCCCTGCTTTTTCCCTTTATTGCAACAGCTTTCTCTTGCCTCTTTTGTACAAGATAATTTACCCTATTATATGTTTCCCTTTCTCCTTCTCTAAATATATTCCTCCCTCACATCTTAATTTTATTTTTTTGATATCATCCTTCTTATTTAACTCACTATGTGCCCTCTATTTATACATATGCACACATGTACATATATACACACATGCCCATATATACACACACACACATATACACATACACACAGACACACACACATATTCCCTTCAACTATCCTAATATTGAGAAAAATCTCATGAGTTACAAATAATCATCTTTCCATGTAGGAATATAGACAGTTCAGCTTTAATAAGTTCCTTATGATTTATCTTTCCTGTTTACCTTTTCATGCTCCTCTTGATTTCAATGTCAAATTTTCTGGGCAGCTCTCATTTTTTCATCAAGAATGTTTGAAAGTCCTCTATTTCATTGAATGATCATATTTCCTCTGAAGTATTATTCTCAGTTTTGCTGGATAGGTGATTATTGGTTTTAATCCTAGCTTCTTTTACCTAACAGAATATTGTATTCTAAGCCCTTTGATCCCTTAATGTAAATTCTGCTTCGTTTTGTGTAGTTCTAATTGTATTTCCATAATACAAGAATACTTGCTTTCTGACTGTTTGCAATATTCTCTCCTTGACCTTGGAACTCTGGAATTTGGCTACAATATTCTTAGGAGTTTTATTTTTGGGATCTCATTCTAGAAGCATTAGGTGAATTCTTTCATTTTTTAAAAAAATTTTACCCACTAATTCTAGATTATTGGGGGGCAATTTCCCCTAGTAATTTGTAGAAAGATGATGTCTAGGCTCTTTTTTTATCATGACTTTTAGTAGTCCAATAATTTTTTTTGTATTTACTTGGAATTTTAATTATGTACATGAATAGCAACATGAGGACAAGGAGTTCTGGGACTCAGAAATTATCTCTAGGTGAAAGAATATTAAACCAGTCCATTCAGCAACATGGCATAACCAGAGATAATGAAGAGGACAAATGTAGTCTTTCCTGAAAAAGAAAGACACTTCATTGCATTCAATATCAACATCTCTGGTATCTTTCTTTATCTTATCAAAGTGCTGGTTTCTGCATGGAGTCTTTGGAGTACATCTGTTGAAAATGGGCAGCACCAGGGCCCTCCTATTTATTTCTTTGTTTAGATGGCTGCTTCACATCTTCAGCCTTCTCTCGGTTTGCATCTGTTTGAAAGTATGTCTTCCACACATCTTCTAAGATGAGATATACTCGCAAACCCCAATCATACAATTTCTCTCCATTAACCTGTGCAAATTCAAAAGCCTCTTGTGGATAATAGACAGATGCAGTGATGCTCCTGAAATCAACTGGATATATGAGCTTCTTTAATTTTGAACCTTTAGCAAAAAAGTATCCCAAAATTCCAGAAAAACCAATCACACCAAGTCTTGGAAAAAATCCTGGAGGTGGAATTTGAAAAAGTTCACAGCTGGCTACTCCTTGTTGAATGGCAGCATCTATTGTGGGTTTAGTTTTGTCATAAGCAACCTGAAACCAATATGTATATGGCACAGCATACTATCTAAGTTGTGAAATGCCTTCCTCCAGAGGGCTTCTTGGTTCCTCCAAATATTTGGACTCAAAGTTTGGAATTGAGTAAAGTGAAAGCTCATCAACTCTGACTGAACATTTATCCCCTTTCTCCTTTTTATGAGAGGCATAGACTTTGAAGGAGAGAAGACTCAGGTTGGCAGAACCTACTGACCACTGAATTATCTTGAACATGTTGCTGGCAGCAGTAGTGGATCCGGCTTGGGGGAGTCCAATAATTTTTTAATTATCTCTCCCCGATATATTTTTTGTGTCCATGGTTTTTCCAATGAGATATTTTACATGTTTTTCATTCTTTTAGTTCTGTTTTATAATTTCTTGATTTCTCATAAAGTCATTACCTTGCATTTACTCCACTCTCATTTTGAAGGAAGCATTTTCTTCAGTGAGCTTTTGGACTTCATTTTCCATCTGGCCAATTCTGATTTTTAAGGCATATTTCTCTTCATTTTTAAAAAATCTCTTTTGCTATTTGAGTTAGTCTGTTTTTAGGGTGTTATTTTCTTCAATATTTTTGGGTTTCCTTTAGCAAGATGTTGCCTTATTTTTCATGATTTTCTTTCATTACTCTCATTTCTTTTCTCAATTTTTCCTTTACTTCTCTTACTTGATTTTCAACATCTCTTGAGCTCCCCCATGTCGTGCAACCAATGCATATCTTTCTTAGCGGCTTTTGATGCAGGAGTTTTGACTTTATTTTCTTCTCCTGGTTCTATGTTTTGATCTTCTTTGTCACAAAAGAAAGATTCTATAATCTGATTTATTTTTCTCTGTTCACTCATTTTCCCAGCCAATTCTTTGATTTTTTTGAGCTCTTTGCCACCATAGAATTGTGCTTCCAGAGTAAAGACTGTTGTGTTCCAAATTTCTCGGGTTTTGCACAGCTGTTGTCAGACCTACTTCTTGGCACCTGCCTCAGAACTGTGATGAGGAATCCCTTGCCACAGACTCTGCCATGCCAACAACTCCTCCTTACCGTAGGATTGTGAGCCAAGAATGTGACCCAGATTCAATCAGGGCAAAGCAAGAGAATCCTGCCTCAGCACCAGAAAAGAGATTCCTTCAATTTCTCTCTGATCAGCCACTTAGTCCCCCCACTGTCTGTGGGCCTGAAGCTCTGGAAGCAGCCACTGCTGCTACTGTTGCTGCTGCTGCATTTGCCACCACCTCTGCTACCCCCAGGGCAGGGCTGGATGAAGCTCTTCTTTAACCCAGGTCCAACAGTTTCCCCACTAACCTTGTAATTTGTCTTTGACATCTGCAGTTTGAGAAGTCTGGAAACCATCAGAGTTGCCCGTGATTCAGTCCCCTGAGGTCTACTTTAGCTGGGTCTATGGTGGCACTGCCAACAAAGGACTCTGCTCTTGGCCTCATGCAATAGACCCTTTGCTATGGCTTGCCAGGCTGCCTTCAGCTGGAGATGTATTTCACCCTGTCATTTTGTGGTTTCTGTAGCTCTAAAATTTGTTTAGATTCATTTTTTACAAGTATTGGAGGTGATTGGGGGACAAACTCAAACAAGTTCCTGCTTTTACTCTACCATATTGGCTCTGCCCCAATAGTTAAAATAATTTTAAAAGACTAAAAGGAAAGTTCCAGGGAAAATCAGGCAGTTAAAAAGAGTTGTACAAAGTAAGGATAGTTAAATTCATGGTCCCTGAAACAGTGGCTGAGTTTGAGAGATGGATTCTTAGACGATCATTATCTTTAATTTGGTCTAAAAGTAAAAATCATTGTACACATCTTTATACCAATAAAAAGAAATGGGCCCTCTGTGGTTGGACCTAGGGTATATCATAATACTTTTGGAATTTTCAAGATAAGTTAATAGGCACCAGTGAAGAAGTGGGCATACCTAACTCAATAAACTCTGTTGATATTCATACAATTCCTTATTCGATAGACAAATTCAAGCCTTGTCATAATGCTTGCTGAGTCCTGTAGGTAGCAAGTAGAAAATTTAAATCTGAACAGTCCATCCATGATGCGTCTTCTGCTATATCTTTTAAAAATGATGGAAGGGGTGGAGGATCACAGAACTGTGCCACAGTAAAAACTCAAAAATTTGTACAGTTTTCAAATTTACATTTTTGTTTATTTTTTCTTCCTTGATCTATATTTTATTTGTTGCCATAGGCCCATGAGTGGGTTGCCTAGTCCCATGTGATACAAGCCCCATTCCTTTGAACCTGAGGGTTATATAATTTCCAAGCCCACAGAGCCCAGTTTTTGATGCCAGCCCAATCAGTCACAAAAGGCTGAATAATGGTGCCAAGTTGTCATGCACTAGATAACCTTTATTGTAACAACTGGGGTAGTCCATTTCCTGTTCTATAACCTGTAAGGAATTGCCTATCTTATCCCTTGAATCTCTATGTTTCTTGTTTATTGCCATAGGAGCCACAATTCTATCAACAGAAAAAAATGAAGCTTAACTTTCTATGATTTCTTTGACAAGTTATATCTGTAAGAAGTGAACATGCTACTAAGATGCAGGTATACCCACACAAACAGGAGAGCTCATAACAAGATGACAATTTAACTATTCACCATTGTAGAGATACCTTTTAGAGGTGGTCTCCTAAAACTAAATCAGTGTTAGATTTGCTAAGACATTTATTGGAATTTTACATTCCCATACTATTGTGTTAGTTCTGTCTAGCAAAAACATTTAGGGGTGGGGGCAACTAAAGGGAGAAAAACCTTATAGGTGGCAATGAAGTTCTAGAGAAACAGACCATTTCCAAAGTAACTCTAATGGGTTGAAATTTCAAACAGTACAAAAGAGCCATTTGTAAATGTCTACTAGTGTAGAAGAAAGGTTAAAAAAAGGAGGAAATTTTCCATTTTTTCCACCTATACTCCTTACTTCACAAGCAAATAAAAAACAAAAGGTGAGACATGTAAAAGGAATAAGGTAAAATACCAACCTGTTAATAATCTTCATCTTGAAACTTACAGACATAAACATCTAAATGTGTAATGAAGGAACAGACTATGATAAAATGGTTAGGACTGCATGGTCACCTTGTGGATTATAGAGAGACTTGATTGTTATAGAATTACCTGTGTCTATTAAATTCATCATCATAATAACTGTTCTGAAATTACCATTCAAATATTTCATAAAATAGTTTATTTTCCAGGAGTGACCTAGTGATGGTAAAAAGTGAAGAGTTTTGGGGGCAGAGCCAGGATGGCGGCATAGAAGCTGGAAAACTCCATGAGCTCCCCCTATAACCACCTCAAATACCTCTAAAATGTGATTCTAAACAAATTTTAGAGCTACAGAACCCACAAAGCAACAGAGAGAAACACATCTCTCGCTGAAGGCAGCCCAGGAGGTTGACAGGAAGGGCCCATTGCAGCTTGCTAAGAACCAAGCCAAGTCATGCATGAGCCCATGGTTTTGGCCCCAGGATGGCCCCAACCAGCTGTGGCTGGAGCAGACCTCAGCAGAGGGCATCAGTGGCAGCTGTGGTGGTTGCAAAAAATGTCAACCCATAAAGTAAAAAGACAAAGTAAACGGTCAGTGTAGAATTCTGTTGAAACTGTGGGGGACAGAGGCACAGTCTGGCCTCTTCCCCTGGAGTGAGAAGCACTGGAGGCGCAGCAGCCATGTAGCTGCCTCCATGTGGCTGCTTCAGAGTTCCCAGTCTGCAGATATTAGGTTAGGGCAAGTGAACATTCAGAGGCTAAGCACTCTTGCTTTAACCTGACTGTATCTGGATTGTGGTCTTAAGATGTGGTCCTGAGGTGTGTGACCAGTGAGCCAAAGTTGGTGGGGGCTGTAGAGATGGCACCCTTCTAATAGCTCCAGCAGCTGCAAAAACCCCAGCAATTTTGTACAAAGCTCTCCCCTCTGGAAGCAGAGTTCTACTGTGTTAAAGAGCTCAAAAGTCAAGTAATTGAATGGCAATATTAGCAAGCAAAGGAAGCAAAGCAAGCACAGCAATCTAATTTTAGATTCTTTTTGTGGGGACAAAAAGATCAAAGCATGGAATGGAAGGAAGACACAAAGTCAGAACACCTGCACCAAAAGCTTTCAAGAAAAATATGAACTGCTTTCAGGCCATGGAGGAGCTCAAGAAGAAATTTGAAAATCAAGTAAGAGAAGTGGAGGAAAAATTGGGGAGAGAAATGACAATGATGCAAGAAAATCATTAAAAAAGAGTCAAGAACCTGACTGAAGAAAATAACACCTTAAAAATAGATTAACTGAAATGGCAAAAGAGGCCCAAAAAGCCAATCAGGAGGAGATTGTGTTCAAAAGCTGAATTTGCCAGATGGAGAAAAGAATTTTAAAAGCTCATGGAAGAGAATAATTCCTTCAGAATTAGAGTGGAAGAAATGGGACTGAATGATATTATGAGAAATCAAGATACTATTAAACAGATCCAAACAAATGAAAAAATAGAAGGCAATGTGAAACATCTCATTGGAAAAACCACTGACCTAGAAAATATATCCAGGAGAGATAATTTAAAAGTTATTGGGTTACCTGAAAGCCATGATAAAAAAAGAACCTAGAAATCATATTTCAAGAAATTCTCAAGGAAAATTGTCCTGATATTTTCGAACAAGAGGGCAAAATAGAAATTGGAAGAATTCACCAATCATCTCTTTTCAAAAAACTGATTTATTTACTTTTAGTTTACAAGATTCAGTTCAACCGATCATCTCTTGAAAAATATCCCAAAAAGAAAACTCCTAGGAATATTATAGCAAAGTTCCAGAGTCCCCAGATCAAGGAGAAAATATTACAAGCTACCAAGAAGAAAGAATTTGAATATTATGGCAACACAATCAGGATAACATAGGATCTAGTAGCTTCTACATTAAGGGATCAAAGGGCTTGGAATATGATATTCTGGAGATCAAAGGACTTAGGATTAAAACCAATAATCACCTACCCAGCAAAACTAAGTATAATGTTTCAGGGGAAAATATAGTCATTTAATAAAATAGAGGACTTTCAAGCATTCTTGACAAAAAGAAAGAGTTGAATAGAAAATTTGACATTCAAATACAATAAGCGAGAGAAGCATGAGAAAGTGAACAAGAAAAAGAAATCATAAGAAACTTATCAAAGTTGAACTATTTACATGCCTACATGGAAAAATGATCATTGTAACTTCTGAAATTTTTCTCAGTATGAGGATAGTTGAAGGGAATATAAATGTTTGTATAAATATATAAATATATATGTGTATACATGCATATATGTCTATATAGAAGGGTATATCTGTGTATGAATACATATGTGTGTGTATATATGTTTAGAGGTATTCAAAGATAGAAGGCACAGGATCAATTGAATAGGAAGGGATGATATTTAAAAGGTGAAATTGAGAGGTGAGAGAGGATTATAATGAGAAGATCTGGGGAGAGACAGAATGGGGTAAATTATCTCATATAGAAGAGGCAAGGGATAACTGTTACTGTGGAGGGGAAGAACTGAAAGGCAAAAGGGAATGGGTCAACCTTACTCTCATTGAATTTGGATTAGGCAGAGAATGGCATATGCACTAAGTTGGGTATCTTGCCCTACAGGAGAGTAGGGGGAGGGAGGAGAAAATGAGCAGGGGTATGATGGAGGGGAGGGCAGGTTCGGGGGAGGGTAGTTAGAAGCACACACTTTTATAAAGGAACAGGGTCAAAGTAGAGAATAGATCAAAGGGGGCAGGCAGGATAAGATGGAGGGAAATATAGTTAGTCTTTCACAATATATCCACTATGGAAATGTTTTGTGTAATTACACATGTAGAATCTATATTAAATTGTTTATCTTCCCAGTTAATGGTGGGTGACAAGGAAGGAAGGGAAAGAATCTGGAATTCAAAGTTTTAAAATCAAGTGTTTAAAAAAATTATTAGTGTTTTCATTCATCTTGGAAATAAGATATACAGGCACTGGGGCATGGAGATCCATGTTGCCCTGTTGGAAAGTCAGAGTGGGAATGAGGGAGGACATAGTAGAGAGCAGATTGGGAGAGAGGGTATTCAGTGGGATTGCTGTTTTGGGGTGGTAAGTAGGTGGCGGGCAGATAATTTGTAACTCAAAATACTGTGGAAATGAATGATGTAAACTAAAAATAAACATAAAATTTCATTTAAAAAAGGGGAAGAGTCTTATTTTCTTTTCCCTTTTTTGCTTGAGATGGTTGAAAAATAGGAATCCAAGGTTTGTAGGTTCTCCAAATTTTTGATCATTCCAGAAGGGATTTTTGAGGCACATAACAAAATGACTATGGTGGTTTTATTGGATGATTATCATTACTTTTGAAATGGCATAAGCAGCACGAGGTGAGAATTTGCAAATGACTCTCTAAAATTAAAATGTATACACACTTCTAAATTTAAGCTACTTTGTTAATATTTTCTCCATTACTTTCTTAAGGCTAGAAAATAAACAAAACCATAAATCAATCCCTGATTAATAGCATTTGCTGATTCATGAGGTTTGAATGCTTAAACTGAAAATTTCATAATCATTTCCTGAGAGTACAAGTTGTTTTCAGCATTCCATGGAGTGATAGAGCCAGTAGGGGCCTCATAACACACATGCCTAAGAGCTGCAAAAGAGCAATTTCTCCCTGGACTTTGTCCCAAGATGAGGTTAATGACAGTCAGAGAGAGCTGATAGTCATAAGTGATTTGTATAATTCTACCTAAGTGCTTAAGCAGAGCTAATTGGGTAGGTGTGGGGTGTTGGATTAGGCTGTTGTATCAGGTCCTAAATGTTTAGAGAATGGGGAATATTCATCTCTATATCAGAAAGGGAGAATGCCTCATAGTTTTGGTTACCAAACCTGGATCTGGAGTTGGTCAACTGGAACCTGGAGTTTATGATGATGACTAATAAACTGTAGTACAATTAAGACCTAATAGGTCAAAGAAGTAGTGATGGTGAAGGAGAGGGTAGTGAGAAGTGTTCAGTGTAGGGAAAACAATCTTCACAATAAGGGGCTGTCCAAAAGTGGAAGGGTAGTGAATTTCTTGTGAATGTAAATCTTTAAGCAGAGTACCAGATGACTATGAGGCTAGAGTAATAATACTCGTTTGGTTATGGGTTAATGACTTGACAGCTTCTGTGATGTCTTTTAACTCTGTCACTCCATTAATGTGTAGAGGTACAAGACATATCAAAGATTCACTATTTAAAGTATGTTCCCTCTTCTTGGATACTTACTTCTTTCTGGGTTTGTTAGAGACTGTTCTTTTTCTCTGATACTACTTCACAATTCCCTTTGTAGATCTTCATCCATGTAATGCCCATTAACTGTGAAGTGTATGGCATGGCTCTGTCCCAGCTCCCTTTACTTTGTATCTCTAGTTTCACTTTGGGGCTCCAGGGAGTTTATTGTTCATCTCTATAAATGCCTCAATCTATGCATCCAGACTAGAATCTGTTTCCAGTGACATTACAAGTACTACTCTGAGTTCCAATACCACATAACCAACTTTATATTAGACATTTTAAACTAGACTATTTTAAGCATTTCAAATTCAATGTGTTTTAAAAAAAATTATTATTCTCCTCCACTCTTCTTCAGAATTTCCCTACTATAGAAATTTGCCACCATTCTCAATTATTTCATTGTCATCCTTGATGTGTGATTCAGCCCACATATCCCATCCTAGTCTTTACACTCACACATCCACTACCCTAGATCAGGCTCTTATCACCTTCTTACCTAGATTATTATAAGAGCCTCCGATTTAGTCTTCCTATCTGAAATCTCCATCTCCTTCAATCTGTTTTCCAGATAACTGCCAAACTGATATTTCCTAAAGCATAATTTTGACTGTAAACTGTGAAGTCTCATATTAAAATTCCTTCATGATTCTATGTATTTTTTTATTTTCAAGCAATGATTTTGGGGGTTTGAGGAGTTCTTTTTCCTTTTTTAAATTTTTATTTATTTATTTTCTTGTTTACATCATTCATTTCCATGAAACTTTGAGTCACAAATTTTCTTCCCATCTTTCCCCTACCTACCACCCCAAAACAGCCATCCCACTGTATAACCCCTCCCCCAATCTGTTCTCTCCTATGTCTTCCCACCATCACCTCTCTGACTTTCTAGTAGGACAAGATGAATCTCCCTACCGCAGTGACTGTATATCTTAATTCCAGGTTGCATGTAGTTAATAAAAATTATTATGATTATGATTATAATAATAATTATTATTATGCATATGCATATATATTTTTAACATTTGATTATAGAACTTTAAATTCTAGATTCTTTCCCTTCCTCCCTTATTACCCACCCCCACTGGATAGACAAGAAATTCAGTACAGAATGTACATGTGTAGTTATGCAGAACATCGCCACAATGTACATATTGTGAGAGACTGATTATGTGCCCCTCCTTCCTATCTAACTCCTCCCCACCTTGTTCTATTCTCTACCCTGTCCCTGTCCCTTTACAGAAGTATGTGCTTCCAGCAACCTTCCTCTCCCCCTTACCCGCCCTCCATCCTACCCCCTCTCA
>JAQQSW010010233.1:0-13042 GCA_028646575.1 Pseudocheirus occidentalis | reverse complement strand
TCACCACTTCTCTTACCTGGAACTCAAGGATCAGCCAGACCATGAATAAACAAAGTCTTATCCTGTTCATGTTTCAGTCAGCTTCCAGATACTGGGAGAAGAACTCTCTCTCTCTCTCTCTCTCTCTCTCTCTCTCTCTCTCTCTCTCTCTCTCTGCTGACTTCAGTCTCCATGAATCTTCCTTCACTGAGGAGCCAATTCCAATTCTGTCTCTCTGTCTCTAGAATTTTTCTTTATATACAGCGCTGGCTTCCTGTCTCAGCCAATAGCCTTCTTCCAAGTCAACAGGGGAGTTCATACCTTCTCAACAATGGACAGGGTTCACACCTTTCATACTTAGTCATAAGTTACTAGGTGCTAAGTATCTGATAAACTGATTACTATTACACTTCTCCAGTATATTTTATAGATGAGGAAACTGAGGCAGAGTTAAGTGACTTGCCCAAGGTCACTCAGCAAGGAAGTATATGGGCCAGATTTGAATTCACGCAGAGGAGTCTTTCAGACTCCAACAATTTTGTTAAATGTGCAATACAATATAATAATACCAATATATTATAATAAGCAATATCACTATGTCTAATGTAACAAACAATAGACAATATGCAGTACTGAATCCAAATGCTACTACAAAATTGTATTGGCTAAACTCGGCCTCACAGAAAAGAATTGAGAAGTAACTCCAAACCCTGCCTGCTTCTTTGCACAAGTGGCAGAATCTGGCAGTGCAAAACTACATATGTCAGGCTTTATACATATGTCAGGCTTTATATATATATATATATATATATATATATATATATATGTTGGTTGGTTTTGCTGATCTAGAGTTTTGTTGTCTTTTAAATTCTATATTATAAGGGATAACTGCCTGGAAGGAGAAGCAGCCAGGTGGTACAGTGGATAGAGCAATCTATAGGCCTAGAGTCAGGATGCCCATCTGCCTAAATTCAAATCCCACCTCAGACACTTACTAGCTAGATGACCCTGGGAAAATCACTTAATCCTGTTTGCCTCAGTTTCCTCATCTGCAAAATCAGCTGGAGAAAGAAATGGCAAACCTCTCCAGCATCTTTGCTGAGAAAAACCCAGGAAATGTCAAATAACAGTAATTCTGGAAGGAAAAGAGGGATATAGTGGGAAATATAAGTGATATGAAAACAACAAAGCTGAATGGTTTCTAAGGTCCTTCTGGCTCTAACTCCATGATCCAAAGAAGTCCCCTCCACTGACTTCTCCCGCGCCCTCTAAAATACATGTGAGGCAGCACTCACAGTCCTTCTTGCATAAGAGTTTCTTCTTAGGGTCTCTCTTTGTGCAAAAGATTCGTCACTGGGTCCTGCTGTAGCATATCCGTAGGACAGATTTAAATGAATGATGCTAGGCAGGAAAGGAATCAGCCCTCAAGGACCTATTTCTAGTCTTGGGCCCATTTGGGGTGTTCCCTTTACTTGGTCCCTATTTGGAAAGGTTGCCTCTTCTAGCTCTCTGAAATTGCCACCAGGCCTTAATTGACCTCTAGGAATCTCAATTCCTACTCAGATTCTCCTAGTCTTTTTCTGGAAATCTTTTTGCTTCTCCTTAATTCCCTTAGGAGGGGAGTTAGGGCTTTCAAAAAGGATTTCAATAACTAAGAGAAACGTGAGAAAATAAAACAAATTTACAGCTTGGATTTACCCACTTACAGAACTTGGAAATCTAACCCTGAAATGTTCCTAATCTAATCAATCTAATAGATCAATCAATCAATGGCCGTTTGTTTTTAACAATACTTTTCCCCCAATTGCACATTAAACAATTTTTAACATTTTTTAAAATTTTGAGTTCCAAATTCTCTCCCTCCCTCTTCCTTTCCTGAGATGGTAAGCAAGTTATACATGTACAATCATGCAAAACATATTTCCATATTTGTTTATGTTGTGAAAGAAAACAGACTAAAAAAAAAGAAAGTAAAAAATAATACACTTCACTCTTTCCCTGGAGGTAGATAGCATTTTTTTGAATGAGCACTTATTAAGTACTTACTGTATGTAATATGCTGGGGAATTCTTCTGAAAAAGTTCATATTCTAGTAGGGGCAGACACATACAGGAAATTTCAACTGCAAGTCAGATGGAAAGGTCCTATGGTCCTTACTGTGCAATGACAAAGTCAATGGTAATATCTCTTCTTTAATGTTATTTCTACTTCTAAAAATCATATCCATTCCTGATTTTGAACCATTTGCCAGTACCAAGGATCTTGGTGGCAAGAACATTTGGGGGGGAGGGGAAAGGTAAGGTAATTGGGGTTAAGTGACTTGCCCAAGGTCACATAGCTAGCATCAAGTGTCTGAGGCTGTATTTGAAGACTGGTTCTCCTGACTCCAAGGGCAGTGCTCTATTCTCTGCACCATCCAGCTGCCCCTAAGAACATTCTTTTTTGTCAACTGCTTGAACTAACTAGGTGCATTTGCATCTGGGAAGCCTCTGGGCCTAGTCTGAACCACGTGGTCACCTGCCATGCTGACTTTGGGAGAAGCCCATGTATGTAATTTAATGAATTAAATGTTCTTCTGCCCATTTCTATTAATAAAACAGACTCATGTGGACTGGCTTATTATTGATCCATTTAACAAACAAGAGATTTGGGACACGCATTCTAAGAGAGAACTATCTGGGTTCTAGAAGGGCAAGAAGAGCCAATAGACTCCTTCTTTTGCTGAGCTTATCATTCAATAAGTGCTAAGTGTTTTCCATCTCCCAGTGTGGACACCAAGGCTAATGCATTTTCAGGCCTTTCCAATCAGGTGTTGCTTCTAATAGGCCTCCTGCACCTGGGGTAAAATGTGCAGTCTGAAAGGAAATGGAATTTCCCCTTCAATATTCTTCTTGGAGGACATTGTCTTGATTGGGATCACAGCACAGTGCACATGCTGCATTTGAGATCATGGGTCTGGGAAAATCATGCTCCAGTTGTTCATTCTGTTTGTAGCATTTGGTGTGTGCCCCCCTCCACCTGGAGCACAGATTGTCACAGCAATCAGCCTGGTTAACACTGGTCGTGGTGAGCCCATCCAGCCTAGGCTTCCTAAGTGATTTCTTTCTCCTCTGAACCGACAAAGCACTTCATACTTTTCCCATTACACTCTAACATTTTGTCTTATGTTAGAGTTTTTTATGTTTTGTCTTGACTATCATATCAAACTATAAGCTGCATGAGGCAGTAACAGTCCCATTTTTCTATGTATCCCTTAAAATACCTTGCACTTAGTGGTTGTTCAATAAATATTTTTTGAGGGGCAGCCAGGTGGAAAATGAGAGGAGGGGAGGGAGGAGTGAGGGAGGAAAGGAGGGAGTAAGGAAGGAAGGGAGGGAGGAAGGAAGGAAGGAAGGAAGGAAGGAAGGAAGGGAAGGAGGGAGGAAGGAAAGAGTGAAGGAAAGAAGGAGGGAAGGAGAGATAGAGGGAAGGAGGAAGGGTGAAAATACAAGGAGATTTGCATGCTTTGTTGTGGAACATAGCAATACCACACATAACCATGACCCAGGAGACCATCTCTGCTCAGAATTGTAGAATTATTTGGGACAGTCTAAGATGATTGTCTAGCATTTTTTTTATACTCAGGAGGAAAAAGGGAGCTAGGACATTTTACACATGTGAAGTCAGCAACCACTCAGTCAAGGCAAATCCACAAGCATTTATTAAGTTTCTACTATGTTCCGGGGTCTACGCTAAGCAATAGTGATACAGATAAAAAGCAAAAACCAAACATCTTTTACCAGTCATGAATAGGAAAGAAAAGGATAAATACAGGAAGGAGTAGAACTAATTTGTTGTCAAAGAGCACACTTTCAGATTCTCAGTCTTTCCAGCCACTCCAAGATCAGACATTCTACTTTAGGGCAGGAAGAAAGGAAAGAAAGAAAATAAGCATTTATTAAAGCACCTACTATGGATTAAGGAACATACTAAGCACTTTACAGTTATTGTCTCCGTCGACCCTAGTCCATCCCTGGATGGTAAATGCTATTATTCTCCCATTTTTTAGTGGAGAAAACTGAAGCCAACAGAAATTAAGTGACTTGGATTTGAATTCAAGCCTTCCTGACTCTAGGCCCAGAGTGCTAAGTCCAACATCTAAATATGAGGAAGCTTTTCCTTCTACCAAACTGTATAATAGCAGCCAGAGTAGGAATGTGACCTATGACTCCACAAAGAATGTAAACTACCTGGAGTAAATGCGAACAGCAAAAGAAGCTTCAACTGTCCCATGGGGAAACTTGCACGTGACTCCGGGCATCCCTGGCACTTTGCCTTCTTTGTTCTGCGTCTATAAATCTAGCCCAGCCCAGGGGATCCATTACATTTCTGTCCTCTTGCCACCAAGGACTGAGTCTCATGAGTAAACGCCCTTAAACAACCCAATTAACCTAACCAACCTTATTAAGTCCACATATATTCACCACTAAGCTGGCATGGGCCCATCTTTCTTCAGTATTTCAATATTGTCTTGGAGTGTCTGCATCCCTACAATTGGCATATCAGAGCAGAATAGATCTGCCCTCCTTACATTTGGCCTTACAACTAACATGGTCAGCAGGATAGTCTGCCCCCCTACAAATCTTGTATCCTTACATAATGTAGTCTATCTCTCTGCAGTGTTCAGCTTTTCCCCCCATGGTCCTGATCATTGTACCTCTGTTAATGCAGTCTAAGATTTCATTAGCCTTCTCAAATGCAATATCATACTGTTGACTCGTATGGAGAGTATCTTCAAATGAACTACTCTCTAGCCATACCACAAAACTTTTATTTTTGATGATGATTTTTTGAGCTGAAATATAAGACTTTGCATTTAATACTACTTTAATTTGTTCCAACATTTATCCTGTAAAAAACATTTTTTTTTAAATCTTGACTCTAACTCCAATACATTCATTATCTCTGTTCTCTGCAGGCCCTGAGGATCAGAGTGGGAATAATGAATTCCTTTTTATTTGGTTGTGAAGCCCATGAATACACACTTTCAGTTCAAAGATCTTCTGTTATTTTAAACTGTTTGGTAATTTCTGAACCTTCTCCCAAAACCAAATGGAAAAAGCATTTTGTACCTTATTTATGTCATTTCCATTATCGGCTATATGAGCAACAATGAAATCTGATGATTTAAGCCACTGATAAAAATATTATAAAGAATAAGATGAAAGCGATATCGAATTATTGATGATTAATCATTGGGTCTAGTCATCCAACCAGCTCTGACGCTACGTAACTATACTAATGTCTAGCATATATCCATTCAGTTCATACATTGCTACTATTACTACTACCACCACTACCACCACTACTACTACTACTACTGCTGCTGCTGCTACTACTACTATTACTACTGCTACTACTGCTACCACTACCACTACCACTACCACTACCACTATCACTACCACCACCACCACCACCACCGCCACCACTACTACTGCTACCACTACTACTACTACTACTACTACTACTACTACTACTACTGCTACCACTACCACTACCACTACCACTACCACCACCAATAAAACCAACTCATGTTTATATAGTGCTTACTATGGGCCAGGCACTATACTAAGCACTTTATAATTATTATCTTAATTGATCTTTTTTTTCCTGCTTTTTTGGAGGAGGAGAAGGCAGGGCAATTGGGGTTAAGTGACTTGCCCGAATTCACACAGCTAGTAAGTATTAAGTATCTGAGGCCTGTTTTGAACTCAGGTCTTCCTGACTCCTGGGCTGGTGCTCCATTCACAGCACAACTTAGGCGCCCCCTAATTGATCTTTAAAACAACCCTGGGAGGTAGATGCTATTATTGTCTTCATTTTATAGATGCAGAAACTGAAGCAAATAGGTGAAATGACTTGCCTAAGGTCACAGAGCACATAAGTGTCTGAGGCTAGGTTTGAATTCAAGTCTTTCTGACTCTTCTACAGGAATAGTATGGTAGAATTGTCAAACTTTTCATAAATTATATTAACCACATTCTCCTGATTTACTGGTCTAGCAACCCTATCAAAAAAGGAACAAAATTAGTCTGACATGGTAGGCTTTTGATGAAGCCACACTGGTTCTTTGTGGTCACTTTCTTTTTCTAGGTGTTCAATAACCCATCTCTGTTAAGAATGTCACCAGAAATAAAGATTCAAGGTGACAAAACTCTAATCTACAGACCCCATTCTCTTTCCTTTCTTGAACACTGGGACATTTCCCTTTCTCCAATCCTGTTCCTCCCCTCCATAATTTTTCAAACATCATTGACAGGGACTCAACAATCCTCTCTGGCAGGTCTTTCAGCCTCCCTGGGAAGTACAAACCCAATGACTAGAACTCATCAAGAAAAACTAAATCCTTCCTTGGTATCTCCCTATTTATCTGAGTTTCAACTTCCTGTTAGCTGTTCCTGTTTTATTCTTTACAGTTAAAAGGATATTCTTCTTGGCAAAGAAGATAGAAGCAAAATGAGTCATCGTTCTTCCCTCTGCATTCTTTTATCCTCGTCTCACAGTCAATCTCTCCTTGGATGCTCCTTTCTTCACCGTCATAGATAGAAACCCTGTTTTGGGGGTCCTTGGCATTCCTCATCAGCTACAGACATCCCTCCAAATACATAAAATGTGAAAATATTATTTCTGACCCTTGATGTGTGCTTTTGTACCTTATACCTAAAAACATCCAGGAAAGTCTACCAGAAACCAGATGGCTGGCCTGACCTAAGTCATCTGGCACATTTAATGAAAACCAGACCTCAAGCGAGCTGAACTTAAATTGCCACCTTTCTCAGCCCCTTTTTTGTTTGATTTTCATAAAATTTTCTGTCTGTTGGGGAATCATGAGTGATGGATGTAGGCAGACATTTATATTCTCTTAACTTCACTCAGAGGTGAGGACCTTTTTCTTTTAAGGGTTGCTGACCCAGAAGGGGAAGATAAAATATCCATCAGGGAACAGACAAAACTAAAAAGCAATTCACTTAGTTTCTGTAAAAGAGAAATACAGAATGTTCCATCCTTAGCTTTTAAAATTGAGATTGGGGTCTATTATTAAACAAATATGAGGAAGAATATTATGTACACTGCATTTTTACATTGTGGTTACTTAACTGAGGAAGACAGACAAATAAAAAAGGAGGGAGGAAAACGCAGGAAGGGCAGAGACATAAATAACCATGGGGAGAGAAACAAAGGGAGAGACAGAGGAGGTGGACGGAGAAACCCTGGAAGAAGGGGAGCAGAAAGAGAGCCAGAAAGCTAAGAGGCAAAGATAAGGGACATTCAGCACAGGCCAAAGAGGCCCATCAATCTCTCTAGTCATAAGAATGTGCATGGTGAGGAGCCCCATAGGTGGGGAAGGGCAGGTGTGCTGTGAAGGCTGTCAGGAGGCCCCTGTAGCCCGGAGGGGCTGGCCTATGGCTCGAAGCAAAGCAGGACAGACATCTTTAGCCTCTTCTCTACCCACCCTTCTCTAGGCAAGAATTTAATTCCTGCCACCAAGAGAAGCAGGAAGTTTGGGGCGGTCTGTTGTTGTTCAGTCTTTTCAGTTGTGTCCGACTCTTCATGACCCCGTTTGGAGTTTCCTGGGTAAAGATGCTTGAGTGCCTTCCCATTTCCTTCTCCAGCTCATTTTATGAATGAGGAAACTGAAGCAAACCAAGTTAAGTGACTTGCCCAGGGTCACACAGCTAGTAAGCATCTGAAGGCAAATTTGAACTCGGGAAGATGAGTCTTCCTGACTCTGGGTCCAGCGCATTGTGCACTGTGGCGCCACCTAGCGGACCCTCAGGAGGACTGGTTTATAATCACACCTATCTGTTCCCTTAAATATTATCAGTCTAGAGGGTATGATAGGTTCAATCCACCTTCTGATTTCAGCATCATTATTCAATGGAAGGAAGACTCGTTCTATACACAAATCCTGACCCCTTTCCCGCCTATAGTACTTCCATAATGAACGCATGGAAGGAATAGCAAAGGGCAGCCTGTGTTGAGTTACAAAGGTGGGAAACAAAACGTCTTGTATGAGTCACAGGAAGGAGGCTGGTTTGGCTAGAACATAGAGGGTGTATATAAGAGCAATGCCAACTAAGTCTAGAAAGATGGTTCAGAGCCAAATTGTGGAGGGCCTTCAATGCCTGAAGAGTCTGGATTTTGTTTTAGACATGATAGAGAGCCAATGAAGCCTCTTTAGTAGGGAAGTGACAGGGTGGGATGCATGCTTTAGGAAAATCAATGTGATCCGTGTATGGACTACTGATGAGCAGGAGAGAGACTGAAGGAGGGAGACCAGGTAAGAGGTTATTGTAGCAGGCTGGGTGATAAATGATAAGGACCTGAACTAGAGTGGTAGCCACAGGAGTAGAGAGAAGCGGACAGACGTGAGAAATGTTCTGGAATTGAAATCAATAACACTGGGCGATTGGTTGGATATGAAAGGTCAGAAGAGTGACGAGTCAAGAATAATTCCAAAATTTTGAACCTGAATGACTAAAGGGATGGTGGTAGGAGGAAAGGAAAGGAATAAGTATTTAAATAGTACTGGCTAGGTGCCAGGTACTGTGCTAAGTGCTTTACAGACATTCTCTTATTTGGTTATACCACAATAGAAGGAGAAATAGAAAAGGGGATGAGTTTGGGGGTGTGGGGAGAGGGAGATAATAATAAATGATAAATAAATAATAAAAAAATCTGTTTTGAATATTTTGAGTCTGAGTTGCTAATGGGACATCCAGGTAAAGACATCAGACAAGCAAATAGTGACATGAGGTTAGGGTTCAGGAGGAAGATGAGGGTTGGATGCGTAGATCTGGAAGCCACCTGCCTAAAGAGGATAACTAGATCCCAGGAAGCTGATGAGACCACTGACAGAATATGGAGAAAGAGAGAAGGAGAGAGTCTTGAGGTCCACCCCTAGCTGGGAGATGGAACACAGAGATTGAAAAGTAGTCAGAAAGGTTAAAAGACAATGCAGAGCAAGAACAAAATCCGAGGAGAAGAGAGATTCCAGGAGGAAGGGCTGTTAACAGTATCAAACCTCAAATAGAAGCTAAAGCTCAAAGACCGTAAAAGTCCAAATGGATTTAAAAACTAAGTTTGCTGGTTCCTTTTAGTTTAGAGAGTGTAGTTTCCGTGGGGTCAAAAACCAGGCTGCAAGGGATTGAGCAGTTAGTGGAAGGTGAGAAAGCATGAGTGTAGAGAAGTCTTTTGAAGAGTTTGACTATGAAAGAGAAAAGGGATATAGGATCATAGAATTAAGGGGTGGCAAACCCCAAATGAAAGGTTTTTTGTTTGTTATGTGTTTGCTTTAAAGATAGAAAAAAAGCTGGACAGGTTGCATGTGGCAAGAAAGGAATAGATAAAGAGAGATAGAAGGTGCAAAGAAAGAGATGCAAAGAGACAGTTAAACAATGACAGACAGACCAAGACACAAAGATTCAGTGAAAAGAAATTTGTGAGCTGTGGGCTGAACTGTCACAACCTTCACAGTAAGCAACACTCAAGTCTCCCCAGGTCCCAGTTCTGATATTTATTTAATTTTCTTCCCCTGAATGGAGGTCTGGGCTTGGATTCTAAGTAGGTGAGGCTGATTCTTTTCCAGTGTTATTGGCTCCAGCCTTTAGTTCCAGTTATGCAGCCAATCAGAGGTTCCATAATATAGCCAGCAGACTAGAAAAATTTATAGAATATCTCTGCATGAACCAAATATCTCCAAACCTCTTCCATGACATGTCATCATGACTCTCCAGAAGCAGATTTCCTGCTTCTTCATCACAGGGGACTGCATCAGCCAAGCACTCTTCATATACTTGTAAGGACCAGGCTCTCTGGCTTACATCATATTCATCTTGTCTTTCTTCTGGCTCGAGGTGAGAGAGGACCAACGCCTCATTATACACCTTTTCGGCTTTTGCTTGAGTACTGCTGAATGCTTCCAGAAGAAATTACACAATCATTCCAAATTAGTCAACTATAAGTTTGCTTTCTCCAGTCTCCCTCAAGCCCCACAGTCCTAGCCCCCTCATTGACTCTAGCATCCTCTCCACAGTGTCTGTTCCAAACCTTCTTTTCTCTTCTTAAACTGCTATATTAGAGGCAGCTAAGTGGCACAGTGACTAGAGCAACAGCTCTGAAGTCAGGAGGACCTGAGTTCAAATCCTGCCTCAGACACTTGACATACTTACTAGCTGTGTGACCTTGGGCGAGTCACTTAAACCCAGTTGCATGCAAAAAAACAAAAAACAAAACCCTGTTATATTATCCTCTGTACCCTCCCCCGGCAGAAGTCCCTATCTCATACTTTATTTCAACAATTAAAGCCACTTGTCATGAGCTCCTTTTCTCTCCAATTCTATACTTCAGGTCCCATCAACATGCCCCATCTCTCCCTGCTTGCTCCAATCTCTGAGGAAGAAATAGTCTTTCTCCTGGCTAATGGAATTTCCATCACTTTCTATCTCCTTGGGAAGCTTGGCCTTTTGATTGTGTCTCTCATTCTCTTTTTCTTTCTTTCTCTTTCTTTCTCTCTGTCTCTCTTTGTCTCTTTCATTCTCTCTCTTTCTTTCTCTCTCTCTTCCCTCTCTGTCTCTATCTTTCTCTGTCTCTTTGTCTCTCTTTCTCTTTTTCTCTTTCCTCTCTTTCTCATTGTCTCTTTCTCTCTTTCCTCTCTCTGTCTCTCTCTGTCTCTCTGTCTCTCTGTCTCTCTCTTTCTCTCTCTCTCCCTTTCTTTCTCTCCTCTCTTCCTCCTGCTCCTTCATTGTATCTCAAAACAACTTTTCCTTTGACATTATCATCCCTTTAACCTGTCATTCTATATCCCTCCTCTCTTTCACAGGTCTGGGGCCCTTGATGGTTGTGGAAGACAAAGGTCTGGGGAGATTATGAAACCTCCCTCCTCAGAAAGAGCAGTTCAACCCCAGGTCACCACTTACATGTTGATTGGATTTTCACCACTCTGAAGGAGAAAAGGGTCTGGTTCTGGGCCTAGGAAGTCAAGTGACCTGGCAGAACTGGACTAACCAAGGTGGACAGAAGGTGGAGTCAGGCCAGAATATCAGTAGATTCCAAAGAAGGCTGTGCAGAGAGGGAGTGTGGAGAGAGGAATAGAGGGCATCTTCCCTTAGTCCTGACTCTCCCCAGCAGAGATCACAGAACCACTCCTGATTCTCAGATACTGTCTTTCTGCTGAGGTGATTGGCATTGAGCCCAAGGAGCTTCACCCTTGGTGGGTCATTCCTAGTTGCTGGTAAGGCTGCCTCAGAAATATTAACTCAGGTAGATCTCTCAGTTGATAGGTAGCTATTTCATCATAATAATTCTATGAGATAAGTAATACAATCAATCAAGAATCAACAATGTAGAGGGGTATAGCACTGGTACAGTGGATAGTGAGTTGATCTAGAGGCCAAGAGGACTTGAGCATGACATTGGGCAAATGGGTCATTTCTCTTCAAGACTATTAATTGCAGAGAAGGTGCTGATTTGCCTCGTAGAGGGAGTTTACACATTCCCTGTACCAACGAAACCACAAGTCCAGACAATAACAATAATAAATGTAAATATCATTATCCCCATTTTGCAGATGAGAAAACTGAGTCCACGTACCTAAGCTATACACGTACCATATAGCTAACATCAAAAGCCAGTCTTTTGACTCCAGATGTTATGCTTTTTCTACTCTACCATAACTGCTATATATTTGAATTCTAGATGTTGTAACCTGTCTGGGCTTTACTGCCTTGTAAAATTTTGATTAATCACATCCCCCAGGATTCCTTGTAGAAATATATCTAGATGTAAAACTATATCTCAGGAAGTGTTTATATTTTCATAACAATTAGAGAAGAAGCTAGTACTGTGGTGCAGTGGAGAGAATACTGGGCCTGGAATCAGGAAGACCTGAGTTCAAATTTGACTTCAAGTATTTACCAGCTGTGTGACCCTGGACAAGTCACTTGAACTCTGACTGCCTCAACTTTCCCATCTGTAAAATGGGGGTAATAATAATAGCACTACCTCCCAGTATAAATGAGATAGTATTTGTAAAACACGTTGTAAACCTTGAAGTGCTAAATAAACACCAACTATTACTTTCAGAGTTTGAGAATGCCATAGGGTATGCCAGGAACATCACTGGGTGGTTGTCAGGGGAACTGAATTCTAGTTCTAGATCTGTAACTAGTTAATTGTGCAACCAAGTCACTTCACCTCATTTACACTCAGTATCTTCACCTGTAAATGGGATAATAATACTTGCTCTGCCTAACCTCCTGAGTTTTCCTCACAACGGCTCCTAGTTCTAATGTTCTGCCATGCCTTGAGGTGTGAGGGGAGCCATTCATTTATTAACTTACCACATTTAAAAGTAATTATCTTGGGGGGCAGAGCCAAGATGGCAGCATAGAAGCAGCAAAGCACCACATCTCCCATACAAACATGCTAAAAAACTCATAAAATGGGACGCTAAACAGATTTTCAAGCTCTAAAACTCTCCACAAGACAGAAAGCACATCTGTTGCTACAGGCAGCGCAGCAGGCGGGGTTCTTCACAGCAGTCTGGGACCACAGCCGAAAACCGGCTGGGTCAAGCCCTGGGGCATCAGGTGGGGAGCCACATCTATAGGAGAGTAGATCGGCTGCACTGGAGGCACAATTACCACATCTATCAGGCCAGAAGACAAAAAGGCTAAGAGAAAGGTCGGTGGATTTTGCTAACTGGGGAGGAGAAGAGCGGGTCCGGCCAAACTGCTCCCAGGGCAAGGAAGCAGCCGGAGGCGGCTGTAGCAGCAGGAAAGGCTGAGAGCCACAGAGGCCCCCACTGGGCTGCTTTAGAGCCCTCGGCCTGCAGATAGCAGGGGGGCTGACGCGATCCATCAGGGCCAAGGGCTCTTGCGTTGAGCGGCCTGGATCTGGATTGTGGTCTTGAGTGGTGGTCCTGGGGTGCGCTTTCAGTGAGCCAAGGCTGGGAGGTGGGGCTGCAGCACCCCACTAAGAGCTCCGGCAGCTGTGAAGGCCCCAGCGATTTGGGACAGAGCTT
>JAQQSW010010232.1:0-13042 GCA_028646575.1 Pseudocheirus occidentalis | reverse complement strand
GAGGAGAGTAGGGGGGATGGGGATGAAAGGTGGGATGATGAAGGGGAGGGTGGGGGGCAGGGGTGCTGGAAGTACACACTTCTATAAAGGGACAAGGTAGAGAACAGAACAAGGGAGGGGGGCGGGATAGGAAGGAGGGACGTATAATCAGTCTCTCACAATATGTCCACTGTGGAGATGTTCTGCACAATTACATATGTACAGCCTGTATTGAATTGCTTGTCCTTCCAGTGGAGGTGGGTGATGAGGGAAGAAGGGAAAGAATCTAGAATTTAAAGTTCTATAATCAAATGTTAAAATATATATGTATATATATATATATATATATATATATAATTATTATTAACTACGTGCAACTGGGAATTAAGATGTACAGGCACTGGGGAAGGGAGACCCATCGTGCCCTACCAGAAAGTTAGAGGGACGATGGTGGGGAAGGACATAGGAGAGAGAAGATTGGGGGAGGGGCTTTACAGTGGGATGGATGTTTGGGGATGGTGGGTAGGGGAAACAGGGAGAAAATTTGTAACTCAAAATCTCATGGGGAGAAAATTTGTAACTCAAAATCTTGTGGAAATGAGTGATGCAAACAAGAAAATAAATTCAAATTGGAAAAAAAGAAAAGAAAATGTTGATGAGCTTCTAGAAATAATTTAAATTTTATCTTAAAAAAATTCTAATTGCCACAAAATAGATTACTATAAATTATACACCTAGCACCTGAAAAATACAATTCCAGTATATCATCAATATGACCTAAAATTAATGGAGCATTAGTTGTCCTGGGCATTTTTAATAAATCTATATAGAAAAATCTGTACAATTTTTTTCTCTAAATTTCCTTATACCAAGCAAAATGATTTAAATCATTCTTTGATCTTAGATTCTTGTATCTTAGATTCTTATATTAATTCTTATATTTGATTCTTTGATCTTAGAGTTATGATAAGAGTTGGAAAGTACTTTTTGAAAAAAAAAAGCAATTCCAATTAATTGCCACTAGATGACAGGCTAGAACCTTTAGCAAACTAAAATACAGGGATTAATGACTGAAAAATGTAGCTCTCTATGAGACCGTGTTAAATGATGGGTTCATCACTACAGGAATAGGAAAAAGTGTACCTGCCATGTTGCACTGTTTACAGTTACTGATGTGTGTATCAAAACTTGCCCTCCCAGCCCATCAGGACAGCCCTTTAAACCTTAGTATTCCCCACCCCACCTCAAAACTCAGTACCTAGCACAGTTCACGACAAGTATGTACTTAATATAAATTCAGGTATTTGGATTCATGTCCTGACTGTGCTCAGGATGATTCTTGGTAGGGGATAATACTATATCTCCATGGAAAATAAGGAATCTTCATGTAGCACAGCTCCATTAAAGTCCTATTTTGATACTTCATCCTAACAGAGAAATGTCCAGAGGTTCTTGAACACTATGCCCGTAAACATAAACTCTGGCATATTCTACCAAGCAAAAAGGCTTTGCGTAGGGTCCTAGCAAACAGAAGTTTATTATCACTAAGAAAATGGGCAGCAGGTAATTTTTTTTTCTTTCCTGACAAAGCAATTCACATGACCATCTACAAAGACATGGAAGGGTTTCAAACTCTGTCAGTGAAGGGAGCGAACATACATAGATGAAATTATTGAACTTTAAATACATGACAAAGTACATTAGTTTAACACTAGATTAAAAGATAATTAATTAGATAAAATTTGAAAACTTTAGCTAGAGTTTACAAAAGGCTGTATTTCCATGGGTAGAATTAAAGATGAAGCGTAGGGCTGACAGTGAAGAGAACTTGGGGGAGGATGGGGAAGAGGAAGGGAACAACTATGAAGAAAGTGATGAAGGAATGATAAGATGGTCAAGTGGTTTGAAGAAGGAATTTATAATAACTCAGAAATGCATAGCCTGGAAAGCCTGCAATTTCCATAGGCGTGCAGAACTCTCAGTGTGAACATTCCCTCCATCAGTGCAGATCAACAACTCATCTGTTTTTGAGTCTTAGAAATTTTTTTAAAAGTTTAAACTATGCCTGGGACACAGAGGTTAAGTAATTTGTCTAGTCACAAAGATAAGTTTGTATCAGAGGCAAAACCCAGGTCTTCTTGTTCTAGGGAACAGATCCTCTATTCACAAGCTGCCTCTCAACAATAACATACTGGAAAAGAAATGGAATGAAAGAAAATGAACCTTCATGGGCATTATTCTTAAATGTTTATATTCTTATGGTGCAATAACCATGACTGTGAAATCTAAATGTTATCATCTGGTAGTGTCCTGTTAAATTCAGCAATCTTATTCCATTAAGATGGCACAGTCAGATATAATAGTTTGCCATAACACAGATGAATTACAAAGTTCGTTGTACCTACTAGCATAGTAATGATGCAGAGATCAAAGAAATGATGCAGCAGAGAAGATAAAACAACCTACCACAAAACTGTGGTCTAAGAAATCTGGTTACTAGATCCTCTTGCCAAAATAAAAATTGCTTGCATAACATTTTAAGGCACAGAGGAAACTGGCAAGGGTCTAATCAATTTATATGAATTATGATTTACCTTTAGTCAGCATATTTTTTCTATTATGAATTATTATCTATTTCAGTTTTTACAACTTATATATCTATTCTTCCTAAGTTTAGAAGAAGAAACAAAGGTAGTATTTGATAAGGAGCATGCAGAGAACAGAAAAAAAGAAAGCAATCTATGAGGATTTTGTTGTTTTGAGAGGCCTTATTATATACTGTAACAGATGAAAAATGGAATTGATTTTGCAGCCTGGTGTTGCTGGCCCTGTGACCTTGGGCAAGTCACATCACCTCTATTGGTCTCAGTTCCCCTCCTCTGTAAAACCACTGGGTTGGACTTGATCACCAATGCTCCTCCCAACTCTCATCACTCTAAGAGTCTTATGATATATACGTGGATATGTATATACGCATTTACATATGTACAATTTATCTAACCTAAGGGGATGAAGAGCTAAGTTGTTTCCTTGAGATATAAACCTCTGATCAAAGCAAGAGGTGGTCCCTAAAAACAGATTTCTGAACGGCTCTGGCCTGATTTTGGAAAAGCAAGCCTAATTGGTTCGCTTATCTACAAAGATGAATGTGCAAGTATGAGATTCAAGATCAAGTGCAATCACCAACAATCACTACAAAGGATCCATCCTTCCCTCTTCCTGGGCCAAAAAAAAGTCTCTGTATAAATGCAATTCAAACACTGACATCTCCGGCAATGAGATCCGTCCCGGTACATTTCCTGGCACGACTCGGAGCTTGTGTTTTATCGGGCCGTGAAGGCCTGCCGAAGTCCTTTACCCCTTTAAAAGGACCCCCAGCCCTTTCCTGAGCCTCTCCGTCTGGAGAAACGCCGGATGCTTCGGCTTTATAAATAGCATCCTGGCACCTAATGCAAAATAGAAGAGATGCCCACCGAGCCGCAGGCCCTGCGAAGCACAGCCCGTCCAGACACCCCGACGTGCCCTCCGAGGGGCGCCAGGATAGAGGGTGGGCCCCGCCGGGAGCCGCCCGGGGCCACCGTAGGTGGGGGGCCGCAGGAGGTGGGGGCCCTCGGGGGCCGAGCCGCGCCCTCCGCGAGCACACACACCCACCCGCCCGCCCTGGCGCAGCCTCCGCGCCCCGCGCCGGCGCAGGGGACCCACGACCCCCCGGAGGGGGCGCCCCGCCAGCCCCGCTCCCTCAGCCACTCACCCAGGGGACGTCGCGGTTGTCCGTCCGACTCCGGTCACTGCCGCCGCCCCCGGGCCGGGCCCAGCGACCGCCCGGTCAGCGGGGGAGGAGCCCAGGGGGTGAGGGAGGAATGGTGGGAAAGATGGAGCGCCCCCGAGACGCCCGGCTGTCACATGCCCTCCCGCCCAGCTGGGCGCGCAGCGGCTGCCCGGACCCGTGTTCGCCGCCGCCTCCGCTCCCTCAGCCTCCTCAGCCGCCGCAGCCGCCGCCGCCGCCGCCCCTTCCTCGCCTGCTTCCCACCCCTCCCTCCCACCCTCCCCGGCCTGAGCCCCGGCCCCGCCCCGCCCCAGGCTCCCCGCGGGCACGCACGCGCAGCCGCCACTCGTCCCGCCCCCTCCGAATCCAGGCTGCGCATGAGCAGCCAGACACGAGGCTGACCCCGCCTCCGGTATGCCTGGACCACCTTCCCTAACTCTTCGGGTAGAGTCGGAAGAGCCCTTTTGAGTCCAGCCTCTCTCCTGACGGACACTCTCCCAGTCCCGCCCCTGATCCCGCCCCCGTCCTACCTGTTAGGCTTCTAGGTCCCGCCTCCTTCCACTTACGCCCTCCCCGGCCCCTTCCCTGACAGTTCTCCAAACCAGATACATCTCGGCCGTGGTCCGGGCCCCGCCCCCGTGCTGCCTGTTAGAGCCCAGGCCCCGCCCCCTTTCAGGCTGGCCCGCCCCCACATCGGCCTGCTCCGGGACGTCCTCTAGGCAGCTCCTCTGCGGACTTTGCTCTGCCCTTCCACCCTTCAGGAGCGGGGCGGGGCTGGCCGGACGGAGGCCTTGGGGACCGACCTCCCCACCCCCAGTCTGGGGTCTTTCGGAGGCGCTGCGGGCAGCCGGGGCTGTTTGGCCTTGGCCTCGGCTAAGGTCGCCCCGGGACACTCTGCGGTGGGTTTTCGCTTTGTGTGTTCTCTGCGGCCCCTGCCCTCGGGCGGGGCGGGCGTCCGAGCTGGTGACTGATCCCCACGTGCCGGCCCCGCTGGCCGTCTTCTCTAATCGCTGGGGCGTGGCGTGATCCCCCGAAAACCCGGGCTCGTCCTCGGACCCGGACCCGCACCTGGGTGAAAAGAGCTCTCCCGGCTCTCACCTTCGGAGTCGGTCAATCCGTCGGTCAATCAGTCAGTCAATCGGGCGTCCGACGGGCCGCCAGCACTTCTGCGCCTTCCGAGCGCCGGGCTCTGGAATGCAAGGCTGGGCTCTTCCTCCTAAGGAGCTTGCAGTGACCACAAACTCAATTTTATTCCCCGCACCCTGTGACTCGGCTTAAACTCTTAAGCTGTCTTTTCGGTTTCACAATCCGCAGGATCCCAGGCTTGTGGGAGAATGGGGAGATGTAAGTAAAGAAAGGGCTGGAAGAAACCAAACCTGTGTAGGAATAATAGGTGTGCAGAGGAGTCAAAAAGCAACTACGAGGTACCTCGCCAGCCTATGCTAGGCCCTAAGGATACAAACTCAGGAAATAGAAACTGCCCCTGCCCCTTAAATGAATGAGAGAGAAGAGAAAAGTTTAGATTTACAGAGTTGTTCTACTTTCACAATATGGGCTAGGCCGCATGACTGGACTGAGAGAGGATACTGGCTGAGAAAGTTTCATTTTGCTTTTTTAGAGAAAGAAGAAAACTGGGGGGACAAGAGAAAGGGGGGAAATGATTTTTCTTTAAAGTTGCAACAGGCCATTTATTCATTTATTTGTTCCAGCTGCCAGGCTTCTAATATTTCTCCAGGTTTCCCTTGGCATTAGAAGTGTAAAATTACCAACTAATAAACCATCATGGTGGATAGATCCCCAGAAGAATGAAAGTCCACCTCATAGATCTCTCAAAGTTGTTCTAAGGATCAAATCAGATGATCTTTGTAAAATGTTTAGAACAGTTCCTGTCATCTAATAAGCTAGCTGTTATTCTTGTTTACAAACAAGGAAGAGGTTACTGGTCATCTGATCTTCTTTGGGCTCACAGAGGTATCACCAATAATTTATATGGCCATATCAAGCTACCTAAAGAGTGAGAGCCAGGAGGTTCCAGCCTAAAACCATTTCCTCTTTTAAAAGGTCCATGAATCATCAGTTCGTGTCTCAGCAGCCAATGACATGGTTCTTTGTTATCTCAGTGCCCCATAATGCTGAGTCACAAGTATGGTGAAGCATCAACAGAGTCAATTGGCACCTGGAAAAACAGCATAGTCCACAGAATGACCCGTGTAAACGCATTTAGTTTCTTCATATGGTATGAGCAGCTTCAGGAGGTAGTGAATTCCCATCACTGAAGATCTTCAAGCAGAGGCTAGATGGCTCTTGGGGATAACAGGATCATCAGTGTTGAGAATGAAAGTTTAGAGACAGGGCAAGTGAGGCCCAGAGAGATGGAGATTCTTGTTAAAAGTCACACAGATAGTGACAGATGTAGCATTTGAACCCAGATCATTTGGCTCCAAATCTGTTGCTCTTTTCCATTGTACCATGCTGCCTCTACCAGTCTTCCATGCCATCCTTTACATGCTGCTAAATGATCTCATTTTGTCTTTATCATTAACCAAAGAGAAATCTGTTTTAACTTGACGTGGAGGCATTTTATATTTATGTTACTTGGCTTATTAGTTGTAGAATAATCATCAAACTGAATAATTTGGGGAGAGGGGATGATTGAATATTGAAAGCTATCAAGATAGACCTTTGTTTGATTTATGGTTCATTCTACCATCTTGAATAAAAACAAAGGTCAACAAAAGTTCTCATTTCTGAAATCCACTCAGGTGTCCAACCTGCTTGTTCATCACCTCACCCTTGGACCAAATCAATAGCCTCCTGATTGGCCTCACTGATTCTGTTCTCCCCCTTTCATCTCCCACACCACTGACAGGGTGCCTTTGTGTGATGTGACCAAAATATGCCTAAAACACTTGTTCTCCAACAATGTCGCTGTCTTACTCATTAAACTCCAATGTCTCCTAGTTACATCTAGGGCAATGGTTCTCAACCTGTGGGTCATGACCCCTTTGGGGGTCTAACGACCCTTTCACAGGAGTGATAGGGGTCACCTAAGACCATTGGAAAACACGTATTTTCGATGGTCTTAGGAACCGAGACACTGCTCCTCTATCTGTCTCCAGGTGAGTCCACCCACATGCAGATATGCCCGCATACAGGTATTAAAGGGTTGTGGCATTAGGAAGGTTGAGAACCACTGAGCTAGGGTCAAATGCAAACTTGTCTGTTTAATATTTAATGCCTTTCACAGGCTGATTCTAACCTACCTTTCCAGCTTTATTTGACATTGCTCTTTATCCTCATTATCTGCAGTCCAACCAAATTGGCATAACACTCCTTGTGTCCATGCTTTTGCAACAACTCCCCTACCCTCTCTCTTCCCCTCCATGCCAGATTTCCTTCAAAATTGCTGGTACATAATAGGGGCCTGTTGACTCAGGTGGCATGTCCTGTATCAGGCCTTTCCTTATCCCTTCCCACCAGTTGTTAACACCTCCCTCCTCATCCCTACCCAAATTCCTTTGTATTTACTTAATTTTTTTGTATATACTGATATATGTGCATATTGGTTCCCCAGAAGAACCCCTCTCTCTTGCCTTCCCTTTCTCCCACTCTCATTCTTTTCCTCTTTACCTCCTTTTCCTCTCATCCTGTCCCTTCCCCTTCTACTTCTCCCTAAGTTTTTGTATCATGCTGTGGGGCAGAGATATAAGTATCAAATTTGGCACCTGGAAAAAGGGAGGAACAATTTTTTTGAGGGTAAAGCATGTTCTGAAATAAACAATTTTTTTTTTGGAGGGGCAATTGGGGTTGAATGACTTGCCCAAGTTTTTTGTGTTTTAGTGTCTGAGTTCAGATTTGAACTCAGGTCCTCCTGACTCCAGGGCCCATGCGCTATTCACTGGGCCACCTAGCCACCCCAAATAAACTAATTGTGATAAACTTGATGTGGAAATAATACAAGAAGTAATTAAGACAGATTCAATTGAGTTACAGGGGGATGAATGAAGGAGTCTTTAATTTTTTGTGCCTTCTAAATTTTAAAGGCCTGACAAAATACCCCTACTCTTCAAGCCTAGTTAGATTGCTCCTCTAAAATGTACCTAGAAATCTAGTTTGGTTTGGATGTTTAAGGTTTTCATGCTTATGGGTTATTTATTTTCATTTTCCTCAATTAATTATGATTTCTTTTCAAACTCCACCTTTCCCCATTGAAAAAGAAACAAAACAAAACCTGTGCTTAGTCACATACCTATCTTGGCCACAAATGAGATAATCAAATGAGGTAATATGTGTAAAGTGCTTAGCACAGTGCCTTGAGCATTGTAGGTCCTTTATAAATGTGAGTTATCATTATTATTAATATTAATATAAAAATGTGTGTCTTATTTCATATATTGAGTCTTTACTTCTCTGTCAGGATTTGGGTAACATGCTTCATTATTAATGTTCTGGAATCCTGATTGGTCATTGAAACAATGGATCACAGTTCTTCGGTTTTTCAAAGTTGTCTTTACAATGTTGTTACTGTATAAATTGTTCTAGTTCTGATTACTTCATTCTGCTTCAGTCTATACAGATCTTCCCAGGTTTCCCTGAAATTGTGCTTTTTGTCATTTCTTACATCATAATAGCGTTCCATTGCATTCATATATCACAATTAGTTTAGGCATGTCCTAGTAGATATACACCCCCTTAGTTTCCAGTTTTTTGCCTCTACAAATAGAATTACTGTAGATATTTTTGTACATAAGTGATTTTTCCTCTTGCTCTGATCTTAACTATGTATATATTCATAGTTTAGGAATTTGGGGGACAGTTGAAATTGTTTTCTAAAATAAATATAATAGTTCACAGTTCTATCAATAGTGCATTAATATATATATAAATATATATACATATATATATATATGTTCCCCAAATCCTTCCAATATTTGTCATATTCCCTTTTTATCAGCTTTGCTGGTCCAATAGGTATGAGGAGGCACCTTGGGTACTTTTATTTGCATTTCTCTAATTATTAGTGATTTGGAGCATTTTATCATATGGTTAGTGATAACTTATATTTCTTCCTTTGAAAACTGCCTTTTCATATCCTTTGACATTTTATTAATTGGGGAATGGCTCTTATAAATTTGAATTGGTTCTTTATACATCTTGGAAGTGAGACATAAGAGAAACTTGCCACAAAGAATTTTTTTTTCATTTTCCGCTTTCCTTTCTAATTTTAGCTGCATTGGTTTCATTTGTGCAGAAACTTTTTAATTTTATATCATCAGAATTGTCCATTTTATCTTCTATACTCCCCTCCATTCCTATTTGGTCATGAACTCTTCCCCTATCCATAGATCCTAAAGGTAATTTCCTCCTTATGCCTTTAACGTATTTATCATGTTACCCTTAATGCTTAGGTTATATATCCATTTGGAGTTTATCATGATAGATTATGTGAGATGTTGATCTAATTTTGCCAGTCTGCTTTCAGTTTTCCCAGTAGATTTGATAAAGGGTGAGTCCTTCCTCTAGTAAGTAGTGTCTTTGGGTTTATCTAACACTCGGCCCTAGGTTTGTTTATTTCAATATATTGTACACCCAATCTGCTTCATTAATCAGCCTCTCTGTTTTCTGGTCAGTACAAAATCTTTTTTTATGATTATTGCTTTGTAGTATAGTTGAAGGACTGAGTCTACTATGCTTCCTTTCTTTCCATTATATTTAATTATTTCTGTCAAGTCCCTCGAACTTTTACTTCTCCAGATGAATGTCATTAATACTGTTTCTAGCTCTATGAAGAATTGATTTGGCAATTTGATGGGCATGGCATTGAAATAAGCAAATTGATTTGATTATATTGATTCAGCCTACCCAGAAATGATATTTGTCTAATTATTTACTTCTGTCTTCATTTCCATAAAGGGCATTATACCATTCCTCTGTGTATCTTATTAGGTAGCTTACTAAGCAGTTTATACATTCTGTAATTATTTCAAATGGAATTTTTCTTTCTACCATGCTGGGTTTTGTTGCTGATATACAGAAATGCCCATGACTTATGTGGATTTATTTTATACCCTACTAACTTGCTGGTTATTATTTCCAATTCATTTTAGTCAATGCTTTCGGGCCCTCTAAATAAAGCATCATGTCATCTGCAAAAAGCAATAATTTTATGTACTCTCCCTGTGTTTATTCCCTTGATGTGCTGCTATTTTGAGCACTGTATTAAATAGCAGCATTGACTATGGATATCCTCGCTTTCCCAGTGATCTTATTGGAAAGACCTCTACTTTATCCCCATTACATATAATGCTGTCTCCTGGTTTTAGATATTTAACACATTTGGTTTTTGATACGTAACATATGAAGAAAAGGTTCATTTATTCCAGTGTTTTCAACAGAAATGTGTCGCGCCTTTCCAAAAGCTTTACTCCATCTAGTGATACAATTATATATTTGTTGTTCTCATAATTAGTGTGGGCTATTATGTTGCTAGTTTTTCTGATATCAAACTAATCCTGCGTTTCTGGCATAAATCCAGCCTGGTCATAGTGTAGCATCTTTCTGACATGTTACTATAGCTCAGAGGTATCAAACATATAGCTAGCAACAACACTAATAAAATAAGTAAAATGTATCATATAACATAGAAAATATTTATATGTGGTTTCCCAAGTCAGTTTGCCACCTGAGGGGATCCTTAGGTATGGTTTACTGGCCCTCATTTTTATCTGAGTTTGACACCACCTCTTTACCCTCTTTGTGAATATTTTACTTAATATTTTTGTATCAATGTTCACTAGGAATATCAATTTATAGTTTTCTTTGTTTTGACTCTCTCTGACTTAGCTATTGTGTGGGGTATGGGGACCCCAAAAATCCCCTACCCAAGAAAAATAAAAAGTCAGAAGTATCTTGAGGAAGGAATAGGAAGTTTTATTTTAGACACCATTTTTAGAGGTCTAAAACCCCTGAAAAGGGCCTAATGCTGATGACAAGAAGGGAATGGGGGGAAGGGTCCTAGGCTGTGTAAACCCAGGACTCAGGTCTGTCCAGTCTTAAAAAAGTCTGTCTCTGGTTTCCAGATAGTTTCTCTCCCTTCTCCAGGAGTCTTCACAGAGGGTGCAGAGAGTACCCCACTCAGTTATCAATACCACATTTGTATCATAGAAGGATTTTGGTAGGGATCCTTTCTTTTCCTATATTTGTAAAGAGTTGATGTAATACTGGAATGAATTATTCTTTGAATGTTTGACCTGATCCTGGGGGCTGGAAGGATGGGGGGAAGGAGGGTTGTGTTTTGGGGTTTTTGTTTGTTTATGCTTCAGTCTATAATTAGATACCATCAGTTCTTTCTCTGGGCACGGATAGCATTTTTTATCATTAGTCCTTTAGAGTTGTCTTGTATCATTGTATTGCTGAGAATAGCTAAGTCACAACTGATCATCTTGCAATATTGCTGTTACTTTGTACATTGGACATTTCTCTTTGCATCAACTCACATAGCTCTTTCCAGGCTTTTCTGAGAGCATCCTGCTCATCATTTCTTATAACACAATAATATTCTATCATAATTACATACCACATTTTGTTCAGCCATTCCCCAATTGATGGGCATCCCCTCAATTTCCAATCTTTGCCACCAGAAAAGAGCTTTATAAATATTTTTATACTTATAGGTCCTATTCCTTTTCGCTTTTTCTCTCTTTTGGGATATAGACCTAGTAGTATTATTGCTAGCTTAATTAATATGCATGGTTTTATATCCTTTTGGGCATAGTTCCAAATTGTTCTACATAATAGTCGAATCAGTTCAGAACTCTACCAACAATACATTAATTTCTCATTTTTTTCCACATCCCCTCTAACATTTGCCATTTTCCTTTTCTGTCCTATTAGCCAATCTAATAAGTATAAGGTAGTACCTCAAAATTGTTTTAATTTGTGTTTCTCCAGTCAATAGTGAGTTAGAACATTGTTTTTCATATGGCTATAGATAGCTTTGATTACTTCCTCTGAAAACTATTCATATCTTTTGATCATTTATCAGTTGGGAATGGTGCTCATTTTTATAAATTTGACTTAGTTCTTTATGTGTTTGAGAAATGAAACCTTTATCAGAGAAACTTGCTTCAAATTTTTTTCAACTTATTATTGCTAGCAGTATTTCCCTCCATCCTATTCCCTCCCCCCCATTTATTTTATTCTCTCTCCTTTTACCCTGTCCCTTCTCAAAAGTAGTTTACTTCCGACTGCCCCCTTCCCTAATTTGTCCTTCCTTCTATCACCCCACCCCCTTCTCATTCCCCTCCTAATTTCCTATAGGGTAAGATAGATTTCTATCCCCAATGGGGTGTGTATGTTATTTCCTCTTTCAGCCAGTTCTGATGAGAGTAAAATTCACTCACTCCCACTCACCTTCCTCCTCTTCCCCGCCACTGTAAAAACTTTTTCTTGCCTTTTATGTGAGATAATTTAACTCCATTCTACCTCTCCCTTTCCCTTTCTCTCAGTAAATTTCACTCTCACACCTTAATTTTTTTTAATCATCCCTTCACATTCAACTCACACCTGTGCCCTCTGTCTATATATACTTCTAACTGCCCTAATAATGAGAAAGTTCATGTATCATCTTCCTGTGTAGGAATATAAACAGTTTAACCTTATTAAGTACCTTGTAATTTCACTTTCCTGTTTACCTTTTTATACTTCTCTTGAGTCTTATATTTGAAAGTCAGATTTTCTGTTCAGCTCTATTCACCAAGAATACTTGAAAGTTCTCTATTTCATTGAATATCCATTTTTCCCTCTGAAGGCTTGTACTTAGTTTTGCTGAATAGGTGATTCTTGGTTGTGATCCTAAGTCCTTTGCCCTCCAGAGTATCATTTCCAAGCCCACTGACCCTTTAATTATAGAACCTGCTAAATCTTGTGTTATCCGGACTGTGGCTAGACAATACTTAAATTGTTTCTTTCTGGCTGCTTACTATGTTTTCTCCTTGACCTGGGAGCTCTGGAAGTTGACTATAGTATTCATGGGTGTTTTAATTTTTGAATTTCCTTCAGGAGGTGATTGGTGGATTTTTTTTTCCAATGTTCATTATACCTTCCAGTTCTAAAAAATCAGGTCAGGTTTCCTTGATGATTTCTTTCGTATATATGTGTGTGTGTGTGTGTGTGTGTGTGTGTGTGTGTGTGTGCGTGTGTGTGTATATATATGTGTGTGTGTGTGTGTATGTATATGAATTTGTTTTCTTGTTTACATCATTCATTTTCATGACATTTTTGGATTACAAATTTTCT
>JAQQSW010010231.1:0-13043 GCA_028646575.1 Pseudocheirus occidentalis | reverse complement strand
CCGAGGGCTCTGAAGCAGCCCAGTGGAAGCCGCTGCTGCTCTGTTCCTGCTGCTACAGTCGCCTCCCGCTGCCTCCTTGCCCTGGGAGCAGTTTGGCTGGACCTGCTCTTCTCCTCCCCAGTTAGCAAAATCCACTGACGTTTCTCTTAGCCTTTTTGTCTTCTGGCCTGATAAATGTGGTAACTCTGCCTCCAGTGCAGCTGATCTGCTCTCCTATAGCCTAGGTTCCCCGCCCGATGCCCCAGGGCCTGACCCGGCTGGGTTTTGGCTGGGTCTCCCAGACTGCTGCGAAGAGCCCCGCCTGCTGCGCTGCCTGTAGCAACAGATGTTCTTTCTGTCTTGTGGAGAGTTTTGGAGCTTGAAAATCTGTTTAGAGTCCCATTTTATGAATTTTTTAGCGTGTTTGTGTGGGAGCTGTGGTGCTTTGCTGCTTCTACACCGCCATCTTGGCTCCGCCCCCCCCACATTACAATTTTAATTTTAGTTTTAGAAAAAATTTTGAGTTCCTAGTTTTCCCCTTCTGTCCCCTGCCTCTTCATTGAGAAGGCAAGCATTTTAAAATTGGTTACACATGTACAATCATGTAGAACATGATGCCATATTAGTTATGTTGTAAAAGAAGACAAACCAAAAAGAAACAAACAAGAAAAATAAAAATTTTTAAAAAGTATACTTTGATCTTCATTCAGACTCCATCAGTTCTTTTTCAGGAGGTGGACAGCATTTTTTATCATAAATCCTTTGGAATTCTCTTGGATCATTATATTGCTAAGAATAGCTAGATCATTCACAGTTGATTATTGTACAGTATTGTACAGTATTGCTTTTATTGTGTACAGTTTTCACCTCCTTCTGCTCATTTCACTTGACATCAGTTCATGTTCAACCTTTCCAGGTTTTTCTGAGACCATCTTGCTTGTCGTTTCTTATAGCAAACTAGTATTCCATCACAGCCATGTTCTACAGTTTATGTAGTCATTCCCCAATTGATTGGTATCCCCTCAATTTCTGATTCTTTGCCACCACAAAAAGAGCTGCTATAAATGGGTTTTTTTTGCATATAAATCCTTTTCATTTTCGTTTTTAATCTTTTTGGGATGTAGACGTAGTAGTGGTCTTACTGAGTCAGACATTACATACTTTTTCATCATGACTTTCAGGTTGTCTGATAATTCTTAAGTTATTGCTCCTTGTTCTATTTTTAAGGTCAGTTGTTTTTCTAGTGAGATAGTTCACATTTTCTTCAATTTTTTGATTTTGTTTTATTGTTTCTTGATGTCTCTTAGAGTCATTAGCTTCTTCTGCTGGGCCAATTCTAATTTTTAAGGAATTATTTTCAGAATCTTTTTTTTTTTTCAGGGCAGTTTGGGTTAAGTGACTTGCCCAAGGTCACACGGCTAGTTTTTGTGTGTGTGTGTGTGTGTGTGTGTGTGTGTGTGTGTGTGTGTGTTAAGTGTCTGAGGCCGGATTTGAACTCAGGTACTCCTGACTCCAGGGCTGGTGCTCTATTCACTGCACCACCTAGCCGTCCCTGGAATTATTTGATCTTCAGTGAGCTTTTGTGCCTCCTTTTCTATTTGGTCACTTCTGTTTTTTAAATAGTTATTTTTTTTCAGTGATTTTTTTGTGCAGCTTCTTCCATGTGGCCAATTACATTTTTAATGAGTTCTACTCCAGTGAATTTTTGTGTATCCTTTTCCATTTGGCCAATGTTGCTTTTTAAAGGTGATATTTTCTTCAGTATTTTTTCTGCCTCCCTTACAAAGTTGTTAATTCTCTCCATATTTTTCTTATTAACACCTTCATTTCTTTGCCCACTTCTTCCTCTACCTCTCTTATCTGAGGTTTAAAATCCTTTTTGAACTCTTCCAGGAGTTCTTTTTGGTCCTGAGACCAGTATCACGGTTTTCTTTGAGGCTTTAGATGTAGAAATTTTGACTTTGTTGTTTCCTTCTGAGTTTGTGTTTTGTTCTTCTGTTACCATAGTGACTTTTTGTGGTCAGGTTATTTTTTTGTTTGTTCATTTTTCCAGCCCATTTCTTGACTTTTAACTTTATGTCAAGACCCTCTGGTGGGGTCATTGTCCCAAGTTTCAGACTTTTTTGTGCTGCTTTTTTTAGAGCTAGTTCTGTAGGTAAGTCTTCAATTCTTCCAAGGTGTTATGTTATAGGGATAGGTTTTTTTTTTTTTTTTTTTTTTACTATTCTTCTGGCCTGCGTTCTGGTCTGTGAGTAATCACCAGCATTTTTCTGCCTGAAAACTGATCAGGATCTTTGCTCCATTGTGATCACAAGTTCTGGTTTGCTAGTAACTCCTCCTCACCCTGGGACTGTGATCCAGGACTGTGACCTGGATCTGCATATGGGAAGTGCAACAGTCCTGCACCCAGTGCCAGCAAAGGGACCACTGTAATCTTGTCCTGACCAGTTGTCTGACTGCTTTACCCTCTGTGGGTTGAGAGCTCTGGAAGTTGCTATTGCTTATTTAGTTATCCTCAAGGCCTGCTGTTGCCCTCCACTCTCACCCCAGCACTCTATACCTTTCCTGTCAACCTTCTCAGTTGTCTTGGGCTGAAAAATTATTACAATCTGCCCTATTGTGGGTTGTTAAAGGCACAGGTGCATTGAGTATGAATGAGGGACTACCTGTTTTTGTCTCAGTTTTGCTATTTGTGGAGACTTAAAAAAAAGAACAACTCAGTTGGATTTAGTTAGGATGTGGACATGAATTCTTGAAAGTGAGTAACTAACATGGTAACTTTCTAAAAAAAAAACCCCCAAACCTCAGCATATTAAAGCACAACTGATTGCTTTGTACTTAGGAAAGATAGTTGTTTAATTTTGCATATGTCTTAAGAACTACTGCTTAAGGCAGGGAAGAAATATTATCGAAACACTTTTCTATTTGCTTTTCTGTAAACATCTAATTGGAGTATGAAGGAAAGTTTCTCTTTCTTTCTCTAAGCAACAAATCTCTTGTAAATAGTGAAAAAGAACATCCTGCTCCTTGTTTGAGTTCCTTGTTGAACTTTCGTGTTTGAGTAGATTCATAGAAGAGTGGCCAGGAGAGTCTAAATTAAGTTTCCATAGTACTTTGTAACCTGATCTTCAGTGTTACATTACTCCTCTGGACCTTCCTTTCTTTTCTGTTAGTGGCATAGCTCATTTTTGCCACCCAGAAATGTGAAAAAAAGAGCATTACTATAAAGTGCTTTGAAATTCTAAGAGGCTTAATATCTGGATATTAGAGGACCCAATTTAAAAATTATAATTTGCCTGCAATTTCCTACTGAGGATGATTGTCTTTATCTTTTGTTGAAAATTATTAAGCTCCCTGTGGAAGTCCTTGTTATGCATATAGGTATCTCCTGGGTTACAGACACTTGGTTTGTGAAACTTTTGTACATATAAACATAGTTTTATTCTGTTTTTCTTTTTTGGGACAGCAACCAAGCTTTCTAGAGTTGTAAGTGCCACCTAGTGGCTAGAATGAGGAGCTAATATAATGTCCTTGATTTACTGCCACTTTTCTTTTAATCTCATGGAAGTTGCATATTTGACATACTTTCCCCCTTTTCTTTGTCTTTTATTTCACAACTCAGTTAATTCCTTCTCAAGCAATTACTTTTTCAGATATACAAATATTCATTCAAACCATCTTCTTTACTCTTTCTCTTGTAACATTGTCTAGTTATCTCATGGAAGTTTTTTTGGTTCTGAGTAGGAACCTCAAAACAATTATAATTGTGATTGACAGACATGTATTCACAAAAAATCTGTAAGTTTTGAAGTAAAATTAGACAAAATGAAAGCTAGTGTCATTAACCTCTAAGGCCCTTGAAAATGTCCACAAGTATTCCCCCCCCCTTTTGGAATTTCTAGAAGTCTCCATTTATTTTATAATATCCTAATTAAACATGCTTTTGGGTATTAGCATTCAAAATTAATAATTAAAAAACTTGCCCCAATTTATTGTCTTTCTGTTTGTTTTAATATTGGTATTACAGCGTTATTACCCCATTTCAAATGTACAGTAATTTACATCATGGATGAAATAGTAATGGTCTATTATGGGCTAAACCAAGGACTTAACTACCATTTATAATACTTTCTAACTACCATTTATAATACTTTCCCTGCCTTATAATACGTTTTTCCAAAGGAAAGTATTTTGAGGTCCAAATGAATGGCTTACAGATAAATTTGAGTATGTAGACCTATTTATAAGATGGAGAAATTCTTATATTTGAGATTAGATGTGAAATTCACAGGAAGTTTAAAAATTGGGTCTTGGTTTAACATATTGAGTGTTTTAAGCTTACTTGCCACCAGTAGCAAAGGAAGATGGGACAACTGGCCAAATTTTGAGTGCCATCATCTGTAGAAGAAAGTACTTCTTTTTTTGACATTGTATTGTTTGACTCATTTCTTCTAGAATTTTGAAGTCTTAGATATTTTAAAAAGAGCTTTGATCTTGAGTATCAGGGCACCTGAGCTTTATTTAGTGCACACTATGAAGTTGAGTTGCTGTGTGATAATAGGCAGATCACTTCCCTTTTCCTGGGACTCAATGTCCTCATCTACAAAATGAAGGAGGTTATGATTTTCAGGACTCTGTCTAACCCCATGAATCTAAGATTTAAAATTTAAATTGTGTATTTTGAGCTTTTGCCCATCAATTGAAAACTACTATTGTGCCTAGAAGTAATAAATGAAATCAAAGATCTTTCATTTTAAACATGACATTACTTACATTTAGACAGTTCTTGGTTCAGGTGATCATGTGGAACTGATCTGGGTCTGTGTGTGTACGTGTTTTTAAAGTTTGATGTTTTTAAAAATGTTAGACTACGAGAAGTGGCATAGATATATGTATGTGTATATAGACATACACATATTTATGTATATATATGTATGTATGTATATATAGACACACACATATGTATGTGTCTATATATACACACACACATATCTATCTCAGTGAGTCAGGAAAACCGTAGGCAAATCAGTTAACCTCTCTGTGCCTTATTTTTCTTATTTGTTCAATGAGGAGCTTGGATTCCCTGGCTTCCAAGACCCCTTCTGGCTCTAAATCTATGATGCCATGCATTTACCTGCATTGTTTTCCTAGGATGCAGCAATGTCCAGTACAGATATCTCTATTCTCCCTTGTATGTCATATATAGTTTTTAAAACTGAGTCTGAGTAGGCTTCCTCACAGTGGCAAAACAGTCCTAGCACTTCTTTGGCCTATTTGTTTAAGAATGAGTTGGCTTAGCTCAGGGAGATTCAGTCAGCTCCTAGTTTGGAGTACTGGAAAGTAAACACTGATTGCCCTCCATCAATTTTATTGACACATTGCTGTGTTCTACAAGCAAAACAACCCAGTCAGTGTCTTGCTGCTGTGTGTAGGAAGCCTTTAGGAGAAAACATCCTTTAACTTCATTCAACTGACATTCATAAGATACTTGTACTGGACAGAACATTGGCCTAAGTGCTTTGGGGAATTAAGAACTGAATATCGAGTGGAAGAAATAGATGCTGGCTCTGGACTCATGGGGCCCAGCTTCTGAGTTCTCTTTCTCAGGCTTCCTGCTTATGTGAACTCGGGTGAATCACCAAACCTGCATAGATGGGCCTTTATCTTTAACTTTAAAATGGAGAAGTCAGACCAGATGGTTTGGATGGGCCTTTTCATTTCTAACTATGATCCTGTGGACCTCATGAAACTTAAATACTATACTGCTAAGGGAAATAAAACAGGTGCAGAAAGAGAAAAACCTCAGGAAACAGAGGTTGGAGAGGAAGGCCATTTTTGGCAGTGGAAGTGGTGTGAACAGAGACTAGGTAGTCAGGAACATTCCAGAAATGTACTGATAGTCCTTGATGGCTAATTCTCCTGAATAATGCCGTTTGCTCTTGGGCTCTGATAACCATTAACCAAGTTGAGCAGACTACAATTAGTGTCATGGATTGTATTCCAGTAAATGATCAGCTCCTGTTGAAAATGCTCAGATATTTCTAGGTTCCTTGTGAAGTCTAGATGTGATGTTAGATTTTTTGGGGTAGATAACAGCCGTGGAGGTTTGGGTATAATGTCAGTTCCTGCCTAAGATTTTAATTATTCTGGTCATCAAATTTTATAAAGCTGTTATACTACTTTATATATACTAATTTATAATTTATGCTCTGACTTATTATTTTTTCTCTTTTTGTAGGGGGAAAGGCAGGGCAATTGGAGTTAAGTGACTTGCCCAAGGTCACATGGTTAGTAAGTGTTAAGTGTCTGAGGCCAGATTTGAACACAGGTCCTTGAGGGTTGGTGCTCTCTTCACTCCCCAAAGTTCTGTGACTCATAATAGTGTCAACATCTAGAAGAAAGGATGTCTTGTTTTTTCTGCATAGCATTCTGAACCAAGAATCTTAGCAGAGGACAGACATCAATAGATTTCTCCTATTTCAATTTATTTAGCCTAACAGATTATAGATATTAAAAGTGAAATAAAATTTCATTTAAATATTCAGCCTTACACTTATAGTCATAGCTTTTACTATGTTGTTTATATATCATTATATTTAAGTTCGAGACAGTTTTTGTTTTTATAGGAGATTCAAATAAAAAGCAAAATTGGTTATTTCATTTTAGCATATTGTAGGACGTTGCATTAGAAAAGTGAGAAAAACAGTAATATTCTGTTCTGATTTGACTAGGTGCCTCATGTTACGAAACACTTTGATATAAACAGGAAGACCTTTCAGGGAAGGGCGGCCAGGCTTGTTAGAAATCTAGAGATTGTAGCAGAGGAAGCTGAAGTAATAAATGGCTGTTTTCAAGTAGGTGAAGCTTGTCTTTTGGAAGGGGGATTAACCTTGTTCTGCTTATCCACAGAAGACAGTACTAAGATCAATAGATGAAGCTGCAAAGAGTCAAATTGGCTTGAGATTAGGAACAAGTGTTTAACAATTATTACTGCCTGAAAGTTGAATAAACTGCTGTCTCAGGAAGTGGTAGGTTTCTTATTTTATAGGAAATATTCAAGCAAAGACTGACCCATACTCAGGCATATTTGAAAACCAAATTCTTGTTCAGGTGTGTTTTGGCCTAGTAGCCCTACATCAGCGGCAAGCTTCTTTCTAATCCTGAGATTCAGTGGTTCTGTAAATCTTAACAAGTTGTTAAAATGGAATGTAAATATGATTTACTCCGTGGCTCTGCACAATGAATGGAAAGAAAATGCTGTTAAAATAATAAAATTTAATAATTCTTTTGTCTTATTACAATTAAAGTTCACTGCTATAGTTAGAAAAGAATACTTTTTTTCTGTAGAGTCAATTTTTAAGCACAATATCATTGAAGAAACCCGAGGGAGAAACATTCTGAAGGCAGGGTATAGTTAGCCTTTTACATGGACCTTTATTCTCTAAAAATATTAATGTTTTAATACTCCGCCTTATGCAGTCTTTTTAAATATTAGAAATAGTTTTGTGGAATATTCTGGCTAAATATCACTTGGTAGACAAGTGAAGATTCCTTTGAATTCTCTTTTAAAAACACATCTAACCTAGTAATCTCATTAATTTGCTTCTGCAGTAAGAGAAATGCTAATGATGTAACACTATTTAATTGAATGGAGCTCCTTGAAGAAAGGCATTGTCCAGTTTAGGGACGTTAAAGTGATAATTTTCAGTGGATTTGATATAGTGAGAACATTATATCCATTTTGTTGATGCTGATAGCTAGGGTACCAGCAGATTCATAAAATCCTAGCCTTATAATAGAATGGGTCTTAGAGATGAGCTAAACCAATCTTTTAATTTTGTAAAAGAACAAACAATTCCCAAGGGGTTAAGCAACTTGCCAAAAGTCACGTGGGTAGTTAAGTGAAATAGGTAAAATTTGAACCCAATTCGTTTGAATACAACTAGTTTATTTTCAATACCTAGAGGTTGCCTAAGACTATGGTCTCTACACTTTTTGTTTTATTCTCTTCTTGGTAAAAATGTTTAGTGGTCATCCCATAGATTTACATATTTATATTTTATAAATTATATATATTCTGTTATACAATTTATATTATGTTCATTATAAGATCTACAAAAATATACGTTAAGGATATGATAAAGCTGAAGAGCAATATTTAAAATAATTTTACTTGATTTATTAACGTTACAGAAACTTTTGAGTTTACTGAAATATTCACATTTTAGTTAGGCCTTTGTAACTAGATATGTTTCATTATTTTAAAAAAACTTGAAAGAAGCAATTTGAAGTTCAGTGTATTTTAGTACTTGGCTATAACGGTGTCACAAAGATACATACATCCAAATGAAAGAAGTACATCCAGATACTTAGTAAATAATGGTTCTCATTTTTCAATAATATCCACCGGGTTGAAAAAATTTTTGTTGACATTGGGCTAGTAAATTTTGATCTTCCTTGATTGTTGATCGTTTGCTCTTTTAATATGGCCCAAAATTAAAAATAATATGTAATAAAACTATTTTTGATACATAGATTCAAAACTTAATTGAAGTGCTTCATTTGGAAGATTTTTAAACAGGTTAGAAACTTCTTGGTTTTTTTTTTTTTTTGAAATGCACAGATATGAGAGTTTTTGTATCTTTTTGTCAACAAAAGCTTAGCTTTAAAATGTTTTATTAATCATGATATTGTCCTTAGTTAATTATCATGAGGCACAATATACACTAGTTCATAAAAATAATTATTTATAATTTATAACATTATCAATAATAATTATAAATATGAATCTATATTTTAAACAGTCTTACAGGCAATTTTAAGTTTTGGATTGATTTTTCAGATATAATTATATTGTCATTTTTTCTTTTTGATTCATAATGTGACTGACAGTGAGCCTCATATTGAGAATAGAAGTGTCATCTCTGCTATTTCATTATTATTTTCTTGTGTTTTCATTATTAGCACTTTTTCCTTTTTTTTTGGAGGGCAGTTGGGGTTAAGTGACTTGCCCAAGGTCACACGGTTAGTTTTTTTTGTGTTAAGTGTCTGAAGCCGGATTTGAACTCAGGTCCTCCTGACTCCAGGGCCGGTGCTCTATTCACTGCGCCACCTAACTGCCCCATTAGCACTTTTTCTAAGGAATTTTTTTAAGCCACATGTTCGTTTTGTGAGAATTAGTTTAAACTAGGTCCTACTATCCATAAATAAATTTAGCTGGGTTCATGTAAAGTGAACTGTGTCAGGATATGCAGAAATTAAGTGAATGAATAGACGGGTACCTCTGCCAAACTTCTCTGGCTTGTGGAATTTGGGATACCTTGAATACCATATTTGACCTTTGCGCTGAATCAGGATTCTGTGTCACCTCATATATTCAATATGACAAAGCTTAATTTCTTCCTTAGTTTTTTTAAAAAGATAAATATAAATAGCTATTCTCATATATTCTTTCTGTGCTTTAATAAATCATACCTCTTTGAGGAGTATATCTCCCCATGAATAACACTGGCGTAAGTTATTGAATTGGGAATAGAATTGGTATCTGCTTCCTTTTAAATTTTGAGTTATGAATTCTTTCACTCCCACTTTCCATCCACCTTACCCACTGAGAAGGTAAGCAGTATGATATAAGTTATATATGAGAAATTATGAAAAACAATTTTAATATTAGCCATATTTCAAAAAATGCAAGAAAAACAAAGTGAGAAAATTATACTTTGATTTGCACCCAGAGTTCCTCAGTTCTTTCTCTGGCGGTAGATAGCATTTTTTCGTCATGAGTCCTTTGGAACTGCCTTAGATCTTTTTTTTTTTTGGAGGGCAATTGGGGTTAAGTGACTTGCCCGAGGTCACATGCCTAGTGTTTTTTTTTTGTGTGTGTTAAGTGTCTGAGGCCGGATTTGAACTCAGGTCCTCCTGACTCCAGGGCTGGTGCTCTATTCACTGCACCACCTAGCCACCCCAGATCTTTGTATTGATCAGAGTAGCCAAGTCTTTGACAGTTGAGCATCATCATTACAACATTGCTGTTACTGTGCATGGTGACCTCCCAGTTGTTCTCACTTCGCTTTAAATCTTTTTGTTTTGTTTTGTTTCTTCTTTCTTGTGGTTCGTTCTCTTGGTTATAATTGTTCTTTACAACTTGACTGTTGTGAAAATTTGTTTAATATGAAGGTGTATGTAGAACCTGTATCAGATTACATGCTGTCTTGAGGTGAGAGTGGGGAGGATAGGGAGGAGGAGAAAATTTGGAACTCAGAAACTTGTGGAACTAAATGTTGTAAACTAAAAAGAAATAAATTCACTTTAAATCTTTAACAAAAAGTTTAGGCCTTGCCACATTTTCCCAAAACCCACCCCCTTCCTCACCCCTCTTCATTTCTTACTACACAGTAGTACTGCATCACAGTCATATGCTACAGCTTATTCAGCCGTTTCCCAGTGGATGAGGATCACCTCATTTTCCAATTCTTTGCCATCACAAAAGAGCTACTGTTAATGTTTTTGTACACATAAATCACTTTGCTTTTTCTTTGATCTCTTTGGGATACAGACTTACTAGAAGTATTGCTGGATAAAAAGGTGTGAACAGTTTTATGACTCTGTGCTAGTTCTGAATTGTTCTCCAGAATAGTTGGACCAGTTCACTACTCTACCAACATTTCATGAGTATTTCTATTTTTCCCTCATCCCCTCCAGCACCTGTGACTTCTGATAGGTGTGAGGTGGTACCTCAGAATTGTTTTAATTTGCCTTTCTCTAATCAATAGTGATTTAAACCATTTTTAAAGTGACTATAGATAGCCTTGATTTCTTTTTCTGAAAACTGCCTATTTATGTCCTTTGACCATTTATAGATTGGAGGCTGGCTCTTATTTTATAAATTTGACTCAGTATATATTTAAGAAATGGAGTCTTTATCAGAGAAACTTTTAAAAAAAATTTGATATTACTTCATTGTCTTTTAGCAAAATGTAGTTTTCTTGATTATCACTTTTAATTAGGCCTGTTTTTCTTTAGCTTTGTCTGTGATCTTGGTTGCTACCTCTTCCTTTTTTAAGGTTAGCTGAAGCATATTAGATTCTATTCCAGCCCTTTCTTTTAACTTTGTATGTCTCTTTCTCTTCCAAGTGTGACTCTTGTAAACAACATTGTTAGTTTCTGGTTTCAAAACTAATCCATTCTGCTATCTGCTTCCATTTTATGAGTGAGCTCATCCCATTTATATTCACAGTTATGATTACTATGTTTTTCCTGCCATCTCATTTTCTTGTTTCTTTTCTTCTCTTTTTGTCCTGCCCCTCATCAAAAGTCTGTTTTGAGTCTAATTACTACCTCTCTTAATCTATCTTTCATTTTATCATCCCTCTTCCTCCCCCCCCCCAATCTTTCTTTCATTTCTTTCTCCTCCTGTTTTCCTATTGACTAAGTTACATTTCTATATAAAACTGAGTGTATGTTATCTTCTGGAGTATCATATTACAGTTCTTCCAGTTCTTTAATGTAGAAGCTGCTAAATCTTGTGTTAGCCTGATTGTAACTCTATGATATTTGAATTGTTTCTTTCTGGTTGCTTGCAATATTTTTTCTTTGATTTGAGATCCCTGGAATTTGGTTATAATATTTGGGATCTCTTTTGAATTCTATTTTCCCTCTTGATAGCTAAGATATCAGGGTAGTTTTCCTTGATAATTTCTTGAAAGATGATGTCTAGGCTGTTTTTTTTTATCATGGCTTTCAGGTAGTCCAATAATTCTTCAATTATCTCTTCTTTGATACATTTTCCAAGTCAGTGGTTTTCCAATGAGATATTTAATATTTTTTTCTATTTTTCATTCTTTTGACTTTATTTTATGTTTTCTTGATGTCTCATGGAGTCAGTAGCTTCCACTTGCCCAATTCTAATTTTTATGGAATTATTTTCTTCAGTAAGATTTTATACCTCTTTTTTTTCCAGTTGGCCAACTCTGCTTTTTCAGGAGTCTTCTTCTTCATTTAAGTTTTGTACTTTCTTTTCCATTTAACTTATCTGAGGAGTTCTTTTCTTCAGTGAATATTTGTGTCTTTTTTAACCATTAGGCCAAGTTCTATTTTTTTAGGTCTTTTCTTCAGAAATTTTTTCTGTGCTTCTTTTACCAAGTTGTTAATTCTCTTTTCATAATCTTCTTGCATCACCCTCATTTCTTTTCCTAATTTTTCCTTACAAGTCTTATTTCTTTCCTTAACTCTTCTAGGAATTTTTCTTGGACTTGGGTCCAATTAGCATTTTCCTTTGAGGCTTTATTCCTAACTTTTCATAATGTTGTCTTCTGAGTTTATGTCTTGGTCTTTCCTTTCACCTGTAGCTTTTTTATGGTCAAATTAATTTTTTGTTGCTCATCTTTTCCAGTCTTATTTCTTCATTTTGAACTAATGTTAAAATTTGATTTAGCTTACCTAGGGGTGGAGAGGCACTTTTGCCAGCTTCAGGCTTTTTTGTACTGCTGTTTTCAGAGCTAGTTCTGGTTGTCTCCTAGCATCTCTGTTTCTGATGAGAACCATTCTGAACACATTTTGATGGCAAGCTATGTTGGCAAGAACTTTGCTATCATCAGACTTGACTTTTATCTAGCTGCATCCTTGTGAAAATCACTTAGCCTCTGATACTGTAAATAATCTGGAGAAGCAAGGAATAGTTTACCTGTCAGATTTATGGAGCAGGGAAGACTTTATGACCAAAGAAGAGTTGGAGAGCATTATAAAATGCAAAATGGATAATCTTGATTACATGAAATTGAAAAGTTTCTGTACAAAGTCAATGTAACCAAGATTAAGAAGGAACTGGGAAGTTGGGAAAGAATATTTACAACTAGTGTCTCTGGTAAATGCCTCATTTCTAAAATATACAGGGAATTAAATAAAATTTACAAGAATGCCAGTCATTCCCCAATTAATAAGTGGTCAAAGGATACTAACAGGCAATTTACAGAGGTAGAAATTAAAGGTATCTTTAAGCATATGGAAAAATGCTCTAAATCACTACTGATTCATGAAATGCAAATCAAAACAACATTGAGGTACCA
>JAQQSW010010230.1:0-13043 GCA_028646575.1 Pseudocheirus occidentalis | reverse complement strand
TGCAGGATAGGAAGGAGGGACATACAATTAGCCTCTCACAATTTGGCCACCATGGAGATATCCTGTGTAATTACCCAGGTACAGCCTGTATTGAATTGCTGCTCCTCCCAGTGGGAGTGGGTGACAGGAGAGGAATTCCAAGAATCTAGTATTTAAAGCTATACAATCAAATGCAACTGGGAAATTATACATAGAGGGACGGGGGAAGGGAGCTCCTCCCTGCCCTGCTAGAAAGCTAGAGGGGTGTTGGAGGAGGGTATAAAAGGGAACAGAGTATGGGAGGGGTCTTACAGTGGGATCAATGTTCTGGGCTGTGGGGTAGGGGCAAAAAGGGGAGAAAATTTGTAACTCAAAACCTTTTGGAAATGAATGATGTAACCAAGAAAATAAATTAAAATTAAACAAACAAAAAAAGAAATAGAAGAAATCAGTAAATGTTCATGTTCAAAAATATGGTTTGGAGTGACTAAATGGAGCAGTGAGTAGATTCCTGGCCATGGAGTCAAGAGGACCTGAGTTCAGTTCCAGCCTCAGGCACTTAACACTTAGTAGTCCAGTAATTTCATCCAAGTCACTTAACTCTGCCTTCCATCCTCCAAAAAGGAAAAGAAAAAAAAAGTTTTAATCTGTTCTTTGAAGGAAGACAGGGTTTACTTGAAGCAGAAGTGAGGAGAAAATACTTTTCAGGGACAGATTAAAACGTCAGTTCAAATGCACAGAGATGGGACCTGCAGTTTTATGTCTGATAAATAGAAGAAAATATCATTTTAGGTGGCTCATAGAGTATTGGTGGAGAGGAGGATTTATAATGAAACATAAAAAAACTTAAACACAGTTTGGTAACAAGTTATGAAATACTTCAGTATCTAAATATAAAGTCCTGACTTGTTATTTCATTAGTGTAGGTATCTTATTTATTTGTCAATATTAATAAATATTAATATTTTTATAGCACTTTAAGATTCATGAATCACTCTACACAGATTTTCTTTGTTCCTCTGAACACAATTCTAAAACATGGTATTATTGTTTACTGTTTTTACAGATGAGGAACCTGAATCTCAGGAAGCTTAACTTACTTGCCTAGGTTATGTAACTACTGAGTGTCCAAGGCAGGATTTTATCTTAGATCTTCCTGACCTTAGTCTTCCTTTTCTTTTAACCAAGGCACCCTTTCCCTACTGAGGATAAATGTGTGTGTGTGTGTGTGTGTGTGTGTGTGTGTGTGTGTGTGTAAAACCATCTAGACATATAGAATAAATACAAAATTATTTTGCAACAATATTCAAGATAAAAAAGATGATCTCTTCAATATACTCCAAAGTCAAACTAAATCAATCTGATATTTTGATCTCTCTTTGTACTTATAGAGGGTAGATTAAAATAACCATGTTTCTTACTGGATAAATGACATTTTATAACCCTTTAATAACGTAATGGATGTAAAGCATTTTAATTAGCTATATTACCACTCAACTGATGCACACTATCAAGTATACATATTTATTGACTAATAATAGTGCTTGCACTTTTTAAGAACTCCTAACACTGCCTAGAATACTCATTTTATTGAATCATTGATTGTAAGATCCAAAAAAATGATTTAAAACAGGAAAAAGTTGAGAGGGGGAAATAAAACTATCCCTCTCCAGTAATTGTAATTACATAATACAGAACTCATTTCATTGGTAAATTTTACTTTCAAGAGGTATGGAAGAAGAGCCATAGTGACTACAGAATGGGCTATAAAAATAGGTGTTAAATTCTCACTTAAAGTACATTTTGTTTCTTTAACCCTGACAAGTATATTAACTTCTTAGTGATTTAGGCAATTCTTTGGAGTAAAATCTGCAGAAAACTTTTTACCTGTATTGGTAAAGGGGATTTACTTACTTAGGTGTTCCTAATATCGATGACATCATAGAAATAATACCTATTTTTTATCCAAAGACTCACACATGATTGTAAATATCAGATATATTTTGTGATGACGCATAAACTAATAAAGTTTTGAATTTCCAAAGAGGGGAGAAAGAAGAAAGAGATTTCTTGATTTGTCTTAAAGCAAAATATAGATCCCTTGCATTTATGAGAATGAATCAGAGCTATGCAGGGTGGTATGGAAGTTGAAGGCTACTAAGTCTAAGCATCTCATTATTCAGATAAGGAAATTGATTAACAAAATATTAAGTGCCTTGCCTAAGGTTACACACTTGGTGTCTGAAGTATGTTTTGAATCTCCATCTTGCTGATTCCAAGTTCAATGTCCTTGAATCTACATCATGCCATAGTTTTTGTTTTGTTTGTTTTTTGGGGGGGATTCTTTTTCAAAGTTAGATATTTTTAAGAAGCAAATTTTAATCGTTATTTTCAAATAATACTTCTATGTAAAACTTACTTTCAGGATATTCAGGTCATTTAATGTTTTGTTCATCAAGTTCCCTTGCATGAAAAAATTAGGTTGTTAGACTCAATAATCTCCAACTGCCAAGCACCTCCATTTCTATAATTGTAAGTGGGTTCATGAAACCTAGGGACCTATGTTCTGCTTCAAAATTGTGTGTGTGTGTGTGTGTGTGTGTGTGTGTGTGTGTGTGTAATGTAGATACCAGGAAACCTTGCATTCACAATGAACCTCAGATACTTATTAACTCTGTGATTTTGGGTCAGTAAGTTAACATCTGTTTACCTCAGGTTACTTGAGAAGGAAATGGCAAATAATTTGAGTATCTTTGCCCAGAAAGCTCCATAGACAGTAGTGATGTGCTATGGTCCATAAGGTCAAGCAAAATTGGACAAAAGTAAATGTTAGAATTATATTTTGTAATAGAATATAATACAGTATAATTTAATATAATATGATATAAACACGTGGAGAATTGTGGTACACATAGTCAAACACGCCTTTGTGTTTGTATGTCTTCATCATGTGTGTATAATGTGTAAATAAATACATTTGGATATATGTGTGCATACCTATGTGTATACATATACATGTTGAGTATTCATAGACTGAATTGGTATGTGTTATGGGTATTTATTTATATGAATGTATACACATATGAATATAGACAAGAATATATACACAAATGTGTATAGACATATGCATGTGCATATGCATGCACACATATATTTTCATATAAATACATATGTATGTGTGTGTATTTGTGCTTTAAGGGCAATGCAATGGATTAACCACTTGCCAAATTAATGGTGTGTATGTGTGGAGGGGGAGGCGGGCAGGAAAACAAAATTAGCAATTTATTTTAAATGAGTAGAGCGAAACCGTGATGAATGGCATCCAAATAATAAAAATTATTGAAACTACTACACGCCCACCCTCCCACACACGTGTGTGCCAAAAAAGTTGACTATATCAATTAAATGTAGGAAAAAAGCCATAAAATATTAAAATGGACTAAATTATATATAGATCATGTAAATAAACCAGCTTCAGCAAAACAAATCAAATACTAGACAAATGACATAGTATGGGTGGAAAACAGCAAAAAAGAAATGTGGTAAAATGGAAATACCATGATTTCTATACTTAATCATGCTTGGGTTCTCCTCCTGTCCCTGATAGTCACTACATGGATGACCTAGGAGAAATGATTCAACCTCCGTAAGCCTGTTTCCTTATGGTAGACCGAGAGAGTAGGACTAGATTACCAGTACAATCTTTTAACTCATAATATATGAACTAATGATTAGGACAAATAGATGATTAATTGAATTCTATGAAACATTTATTTTTTAAAAAAACTACATTCCACAAACAAATAAAATATATAATGAATGCATTGTACCAAATTATGTTGAGATACATTTGATCTTGATATTAAAGTCAAAGCAAGACAAAATGGAGAAAACAAAATGTAAGCTAGGGGTAGGTAGGTGGATCAGTGAATATAGCACTAGACTTGAAGTCAGGTGGAACTGAGTTCAAATCCAAGCTCAGATACTTAGCACTTATTAGATGTGTGACCTTGAGCAAGTCACTTAACCCCAATTTGCCCTCCTTTCCCCTCCAAAAAAAAGCAAAATAAAAAGGGGGGAGAGAAACATAAATTAATAACATAAATGAGTGTAGATGGAATCTTATTTTAAAGAACATATTTTGATATGTTGATTATCCCATTTACCTTAAAACTATTTTTTTCTTAGGTAAAAGTACTTTTTTCATATATAAGAGAATCAATCTTAGATAAAGATAGCTTTTGATTGAATCACAAATTTTCTTTGATACTCTCTTCTCATTTTTTTTTTCAGAAATCACTCTCTCATCCAGAGGACGTCCATCAACTGGAGAATGGCTAAACATGTTGTTGTACATGAATGTAATGGAATACTATTGTGTTATAAGAAATGAGCAGTAGACAGATTTCATAATAACCTGGAGGAAATTATATAAACTGATGCTAAGTGAGTGGGGCAGAACCAGGGGAACATTGTACATAATATGGACATATTGTATTTCTGATGACTAACTTTGATAGACTGGATTCTTCTCAGCATTGCAAAGTTATAAAAGAACTCCAAAAGACTCACAATGGAGAAGTCTATCCACATCTAGAGAAAGAATTAAGGAGTCTGAATGCGGATTGAATTAAACTACTCTCTCTGTCTCTGTCTGTCTGTCTCTGTCTGTCTCTGTCTCTGTCTCTTCTCTGTCTCTGTCTCTCTGTCTCATTCTGTCTCTGTCTCTGTCTCTGTCTGTCTCTCTGTCTCTCTCTTTCTCTCTATTTCTCTCCTTTCTCATGGTTCATACTAATGGTTACAATTCATCTTTACAACTTGACTAATGTTTAGTGTGGAGTTGTATGTAGAACCTATATTGGATTTAATGGTGCCTCCAAAGGAAGAAAGAGAGGGAGGGGGAGGAAATTTGCAACTCAAAGTCTTGTGGAAATGAATGTTGTAAAACCAAAAATAAATAAAATTTTAAGAAGAAAAAAGAAATCACTCTCTCTTATTTTTCTTCTCTATGTTACTGCTACTAATTAACTTCTTTTACTGGATCTTTAAAAAGACCATGATTACAGTGTCCCCAAGAGCCCCATCCCAAAACTTTTCTCGCTCTATTGAACATTGCTTGGTGACATCATCAAATTCCATAGATTTAATAATCACCTAAAAACTAATGATTCCCAAATAAACTTAGCCAGTTCTAATTAAAGTTAAGCTCTCTTATGAATTCTAGATTCTCATTTTTAATTTTTGTTCATATATGTGGAATTAGATCCTATTGCCCATCTAATTCCTCACCTGTTCAAAACTGCAACATTATATTCCCACCCTAGAGCTTCCTCCCTTCCAAACTTCCCTATTAACCTTGAGGCCATGGCTATCCTTCTAATACTTTGAGCTGACGAGTTAGGTGTTATGTTTTACTTCATTTTTATCTCTCTATACCATATGTCCTAATTTTTGCCCAAGCAAGAACTGTTAATTTCACCTTTCTAATATCTCTCAAATATGTCCTCCTTTATCCTGTCATACCACCTTTACCCTTGTGTTGACCATTACTACCTCATGCATGAATTATTACTATAGATTTCTGGTTGATTTTCCTAATACAATTCTCTCCCCACTTCATTCCATCTTCAATTAGCCCCAAAAGTGATTTCCTAAAAAGCACTACTCAATAAACTCCAGAGACATCCTATTGCCTATAATATCAATTTCAATTATCTTTGATGTTCAAAGCCCTTCATTAACTAAGTTTAGGAATGGTAGGAGGGTGGAGCTAATATGGCTGAAGGAACAAGTAACTTCTCTAAGCTCCTTCAAGAATTCTTTCCGTAAATTCTAAAAAGTGAATTTGAATGGATTTTAGAGTGATAGAACACATTGGGAGATGAAGCTTTGTGGATCCCCAGCCCAGGAAAGTGCCTACATAAGTCTGGGCAGGAGGAATATGGAGCATAGAGGTGCTTCACCTGCACAGATCTGAGAGCAGACTACAACAGAGTGAGAATGAAACACAGCCAGTGGATTCACCCATCTCAAGGGCAATTTGCAGCTGACTCATCACAGGACAGAGGATCCATGGAGCTGGGTAAGAGAAAACATAAGGCCCCCAGCAGGGACAGCAGCTTCTCCTGGGGCTACTATTCCACAGTCTGTATGTTTAAAAATTAGATACCCAAACTTACAGCAGTCAAGACGGTGGAATGAAGCCTAGTTGCTATGATTCCCCCTCCCTGACCCAGAAAACCCAGATAAATGTCTCACCTAGAGTAAAATCCTGAATTTGTAGAAACAGCCTCAGGCTTGTGTGTAACTGAGCAAAGGGGAAGTGAAGCAGTACAGAGTCTAAGCCCAGGAGGGTGGAGCCAGCAAACACTAACAAGAAAAGCCCAGGTGTTACTTATTACCACTTGGGGAATCAGCAAGACTGCAGCCCTGCCTCTGGCCTCCAGATACTGATCCTGCCTGAGCTGTACCCCAGAGACACAAAGGTGGAAACCTGAAGTAGCCAGACCACCCCTCCCTCACAATTACTCTGTGAGCCTCAGGGCAACTCAGAGGAAACACTGAGAATCCTGGCCTTGGCCTCAATCTAGACACGCAGAGGCTTCAGTCCATGAAGTTGAGGACCAAACATCTACCTCCTAGCCTGAGTAGCTCAGTACTTCTGCACCCCAGAAGCAGATATACACTCTAAAAATCCAGGACATAGGCAATCACAATGGGGAAGAAGGAACTTACCAAATCTAGGACCATAAAATCTTTTTATAGCGAGCAAGACCAACCAAATTCAGAGGACAACACAGACTCTATACTCACACTGGAGACCACAGAAGGAAATGTGAATTGATCTCAGTCCCAAAAAAGCATTCTTGGAGGAGCTCAAGAGGGATTTAAAAAAAACAAATTAGAGAGGTAGGAGATAAATGTAAATCTACAGTGACAAAATTGGAAAAAAATCTCACTGAAAAAAATAAATATTTACAAAGTAAAATTGGAGAATTAGAAGTACTTCTTACTAGTTCTAGTTACTAGAAATACACTTAGAAGACCCAAGAAAGACATAAAAAGTTAAAGAAGGAAAACACACTCACATATACACATACATGCACAGATGCACACACATGCACAAAATTTTGGACTCAATAAGAGCATCTGTAATTACATCTGTATATGAGAAGCAGATACCTGCCAATATTGAAATTTGTATAATTATTGAGAAATTAAAAGGGATTTACATAGAGAGAGGGTGTGAGTATAAGTGAACTACTCTGAAGACTTAAAAAAGAGATGGCAATGGGTGGAAAGGATGAGGAAAAAATGGTAAATTATGCCAAAAAAGAGGCATACTAAAGTGGAGGGGAAGGAAGGAGATGAGCATAATATCAATGTTATTCTCATTGGTTCTGATTCAAAGAGGGATAAATACAAACAGTTAAGTTTAGATCATAACATGAAGAGACACAAAAACTCATAACAATCAAGGGAAAAGAGGGAGGGAGAGGAGCACTGTATGAAATTTAATAGCAATGGTCTGGGTTCAAGGAGGGAAAAACATACTCTGTTAAGAGTGAAAATCTATGTTCTTACCCTTACTCTCTTGTCAGCCCCCCTTCCCCAGAAAGACAAGCAATTCAATACAGGACATACATGTGTAGTTACACAGAACACCTCTGCAATGGATATATTGTGTAACACTGATGATATTTCCCCTCCTATCCCACCCTTCCCTTGTTTTATTCTCTACTTTGGCCCTGTCCCTTTACAGAAGTGTGTGCTTCTAACAGCCCTTCCTACCCCCAACCTGGTATCCTCTCCATCATCCCCCCCCTCATCCCCATCCCCCTTACTTTCCTGTAGGGCAACATAACCAATTTAGAATGTGTGTCTTTCTTTCCCTAAGCAAAATTCAGTGAGAGTAATGTTGAGCCATTCCCTTTTTGCCTTCCTGTTCCTCCCTTCCATTGTAACAGTTATCCCTTGCCTCTTCTATATTAAATAATTGACCCCATTTTGTCTCTCCCTGTTTCCCCTCTTTCTATTCCTTTCCCACTTCTTAATTCTACCTTTCTACCTTAATTCTTCCTATTCAATTTAAAATATCTAAACTAAAAATTAAAGTTCCAAAATCATATGTTCATATAGATATAGGTATAGATATAGATACAGATAATTTACATGCAACAGGGGAAATAAGATATATAGGCACTGTAAAGGGGAGAACCATCTTGCTCTACCAGAAATTCAGAGGGATGATGGGAGAGGATATAGAAGAGTGTAGATTGGGGGGGGGGATGTATACAGAGGGTTCACTATTTTGGGTGTGTGGCTAGGAGAAAGATAGGGGGAAAAATGTAACTCAAAATCTTGTGGAAATAAATTATGTAAATCAAAATAAACAAAAGTAAATTAAATGTAAATAAACAAATCAATTAAATAAAATAATAAAAAATTATATAGTTCCACCCTAAAACAATTAAAGGAGTAAAAATTTATATTGCCCCACTGGCAGTAGGAGAGATAAGGGGTGGGGGTGTAAAAAAGAATTGTAAGAGGAAAGAGCAGGTAAATGGGGGGCAGTGACAAAATAGCGAGAGAGGTTGTGGTCAAAAGGAAAACTCTCAAGCAAAGTAAGGGAAAAGGATGATACTAAAATATAATCAGGGGAGGGAATAGGACTGAGGGAAAGTCACAAATAGTAATCATAGCTATGAATGTGAATGGGATGAACTCTCCCATGAAACAGAGGCAGATAGCAGAATGGATTAAAAACACAATCCTACAACATTCTGTCTACAAGAAAAACATTTTAAATAAGGGAATCTGCACAGGGTAAAGGTAAAAGGATGTAGTAGAATATATTATGCTTCAGCTAAAGAAAAAAAAAGCAGGTGTAGCAATCCTTATATCAGAAAAAGCACACACAAAAATAGACCTAATTAAAATGATAAGGAAGGAAATTGCATCCAACTAAAAAGGCACCATACAGAATGAAGCAATATCACTACTCAACTTAAATGCACCAAGCAGTACAGAATCTGGATTTCTAGATGAAAAGTCAAGGGAATTAGAGGAAGAAATAGATAGGGAAACTATACTAGTTGGGGACCTCAATATCCCCCTCTTTGAACTTGATAAATCTAAGCTCAATATAAACAAGAAGTTAAGGAGGCAAATCAAATTTTAGAGAATCTAGGCATGATAGATCTGTGTAAAAAAACAGAATGGGCATAAAAAGGAAAATATCTTCTCAGTGGTACATGGCACATACACAAAATGAGAACTTGTACTAGGGCATAAACTCTCACAACTCAGTGCAGTAAGGCAGAAATATGAAATGCATCATTCTCAGATCATGATGCAATAAAAATCATATGTAATAAAGGGTCACATAAAGATAGACAAAAAAACTAATTGGAAACTAAATAATTTAATCCTAAAAAATGAGTGGGTTTAATTTTCCATTGAGCTCTGGCCTTTCCATCAGGGAGGTCTAGAATTCTGCTATGTCACTGAATGGAAATGGAAAATTCAAACTGCAATTACAAGACCCTGGAGAGACATAAAATGGTAGATAAGGAACACACACACACACATACACACACACACACACACACACACCACTTGTTATTTAACAAGAGCAAACTGTTTACATTCCTCTATGGGAAGCTGATACCTGTTAATATCATGAACTCTATACCTATGGCAACATCTAAAAGGAATAATGATAAATAGAGAGTGTGGGTATAAATCATGTAAAATGATGAAAAAAATCCTTATAAAGGGAATTCAATGGAAGAAGAGGAAAGAATGAAGCAGAATAAAGTAATTATGCTACACAAAGAGGCATAAAAACAATATAGCAGAGGGAAAGAAGAGAGGGAGGTGACCATTATGTGAGCTTTTCCCTCACTGGTCCTGGTGCAAGGAGGCAATAACACAACCAGCTAAACATAGAACACTGCTGACAAGAGAAATAAAACTTATCATAATAGAGGGAAAGAGAAGAAGGAGAGGAGCACTGCATGAGATCTATTCTAGTCAATCTTGGTTCTAGGAAGAAATAACATACAACACTGAGTATAAAAATGATCATATCCTACAGGCAGTAGGAGGGGGGAACGGTCAAGCAAGGTAGGGGGTTAGAACAGAGGGAAGCAGTAATAAGGGAGAAGGGTAGGAAAGGGAATGGAGGCAGAAAAGAATGGAATAGTGAGGGAGGTACAGGTCAAAAGGAAAACTCTTAATAATGGGAAGTAGGAACTGGAAAAATAAAAACATAAACAGGGGAGGGAATAGGATGGAGGGAAAGACACAGATAGTAGTCATAACTGTGAATGTGAATGGGGTGAACTCTCCCATAAAATGGAGGCAGATAGCAGAATGGATTAAAAACCATAAACCATATGATGTTTACAAGAACCACATCTGAAACAAATTAAAGATAAAAGCCTGGAGTAAAATATACTATGCTTCAGCTAAAGTACAAAAGGAGGGGTAGCAATCGTTATCTCAGACAGAGCCAAAAAAATAGATATAATTAAAAGAGATAAAGGAGGAAACCACATCCTGCTAAAATGCACCATTGAAAATGAGGCAATATCATTACTAAACATTTATGTACCAAGTGGTATAGCATCTACATTCATAAAGGCAAAATTAAGTATGCTAGAAGAAGAAGTCGATTGTAAAACTATACTAGTGGGGGACTTCAATCTCCCCCTCTCTGAGACTGATGAATCTAACCTCAAAACAAACAAGAGAGGATTTAAGGAGGTAAATTGAATCTTAGAGAAAATAGATATTGTAGTCTTCTGGAGCAAACTGAATTGGGATAAAAAGGACTTTACCTTCTCAGCTGTAAATGGCAAATATGCAAAATATTGACCTTGTACTAGGGCATAAAAACCTCACAATTCAGGGCAAAAAGGAAAAAAAATATTAAATGCATCCTACTCAGATCATGATGTAATAAAAATTATATGCAATAAAGGGCCATGGAAGGATATACAAAAAATGAAGTGGAAACTAAATAACTTAGTACTAAAGAATGAGTGGGCCAAACAAGAAATTAGAGAAACAATCAGCAAGTTCATTCAAAAGAATGGCAATAATGTAACAAAATGCCAGAACTTGTGGTATGTAGCAAAGGCAGTTTTTAGTGGAAGTTTCATATCACTGAATGTATACATGAATAAACCAGAGGAAACGTAGATCAATGAACTGAGCATGTAATTGATAAAGATGAAAAAAAAAATCAAACTGAAAATCCCCAATTAAATACTAAATTAGAAATAATGATAACCAAAGGAGAAATTAATAAAATGCATTCAAGAAAACTATTGAATTAGTAAATAAACTCAGAGTTGGTATTATGAAAAAGCTTTTGACAAAATACATCACCCATTCCTATTAAAACACTAGAAAGTATAGGAATAAATGGACTTTTCCTTAGAATAATAGGTAGCATCTATTTAAAGTCATCAGCATCAAGAACTGTTCCAACCATTCTGGAGAGCAACTGGGAACCATGCCCTAAGGGCTATAACTAATAGCATACATTTTGACCCAGTAATACCACTTCTGGGGTTGTATCCCAAAGATATAGAAGTGGGTAGAAGATCCTTATATACAAAAATATTTATTGCAACTCTCTTTGTGGTGGCAAAAAACTGGAAATTAAGGAAATGCCCATCATTTGGGGAATGGCTAAACAAGGTGTGGTATATGAATGTAATGGAATACTATTGTGCTATAAGAAATGGGGAGGAGATGGACTTCATTGGAGAGGCTTATACAAACTTATGCTAAGTGAGAAGAGCAGAACCAGGAAAAAATTTGTACACAATCACAGACACATCATATGTGTGATGAACACCCTTTATAAACTGGACTGGTCTCAGCAACATACAGTTATAAGACAACTCGACAAGTCTCAGGATGGAAGGAGATATCTACATTCAGAGAAAGATTTTGAAAGAACAGATTTTAAATGAAGACTGAAGCAATCTACATGCTATCATAATTTTCCATGTTCCTTTTGTTTCTTCTTTCCCATTCTTCACTCCATTGGTTACAACCCTTCTTTACTACCAGACTCATGTCCAATGTGAAAGTATTTGTAGATCCTATACTTGATTCCAAGCCACCTCGGGGAGTGGGGAAGTTAGGGGAGAAAATTTGAAACTCAAGGAATTGTGGAACTGAATATTGTAAACTAAAAGTAAATAAACAAATCATTTTTTTAAAAAAGGAATGGTAAGATTTTTCATTTTTCATTAAGATGGTAATATGTAGCACGAAATAGAAGAAAACGCTCTAGAGAGGTCCTAGAAGCACGTTTGGCCTTCCTAAGTTAATGTGGTGAACCCCAAATCATTACCTGAAGTCTATATGAGCCATGAATAGGTGAAAAGTTCCCACTGGCATCTTTTGTAGTCTTCCATTGGTTCCCACTATTTCTCCTCCTCTAGCTCTTAACCCCACCCACATGCCTAATAAAGAGTCTCACCAGGCCAGATGTTTGCTTCGACAGCAACTGTCAAGTTCTCCAGAAATCATTCCCAAACCTTCACTTCTGTGTCTTTCTCAAATAATCCTCTGAGAACCATATGCTTATGCTTTGGATCATATCACTCCTTCAACTTCCACACTTTATTGCAAGCAGTTAAGAACTATGACTCTTGGAGGGGCGGAGCCAAGATGGTGGCTTAGAAGCAGCAAAGGACCACAGCTCCCACACAAACATGCTGAAAAACTCATAAAATGGGACGCTAAACAGATTTTCAAGCTCCAAAACTCTCCACAAGACAGAAAGCACACCTGTTGCTACAGGCAGCGTAGCAGGCGGGGCTCTTCTCAGCAGTCTGGGACCCGCCACTGAAATCCCAGCCGGCTCAGGCCCTGGGGCATCGGGCCGGGAGCCGCAGCTGCAGGAGAGCAGATTGGCTGCACTGGAGCCACAGTTACCACATTTATCAGGCCAGAAGACAAAAAGGCTAAGAGAAAGGTCAGTGGATTTTGCTAACTGGGGAGGAGAAGAGCGGTCCGGCCAAACTGCTCCCAGGGCA
>JAQQSW010010229.1:0-13044 GCA_028646575.1 Pseudocheirus occidentalis | reverse complement strand
TGCCGAGCTGCCTTCAGCGAGAGCTGTGTTCTCTGTATTTTTGTGAGTCTGAGAGTCCTAGACTTTCCTAGACTTTGTCTGGGCTCATATTTTATGGGTGTTTAGGGTGGCGGTGTGGGAGTTGAGGGCCTTGCTGCTTCTACCACTTTAATAGCATTTATAAGCACTTCCCTTGTGCCAGGCACTGGGGCAAGCAGCTGCTGTCTGCTTCTTGTTGTCACTGCTACCACTCTAGCTGGTGGCATCAAAGAACTGAGACAGACCCTGAAGAACTGTGGTGGTGGAGGCAGAGACTATATAAGGTGAATATGAGACTGGGGCATGACAGGAACAAGAAAGACCAGTAAGCAAAGACCAGAGTGAGACGGGATTTCCAGCTGAGATTAGACCAGAAGACTAATCCCAGCCCCTAGCGCTTACTTTCTTCCCACCCTATTTCTTCAGTTTTCAGAGTTAACATCAAAGGATTCCAAACTGTTCCAATTAAACATTATGTGGTACCTGAGCAGTCTAAAATATAGAGGATCAGTTGAAGGTAATTTCCCAGACAGGATTACTATAATTTTAATATTTAGAAAAATACTTCATATTAAGAGGAAGCATGGCATAGCGACAAGAGAACCAGTCTTGAAGCAAGAAAATCTTGGGTTCCAGTCCTGCCTCTGACAGACACATTCAGACAAACCAATTAACCTCTCTGTGCTCTAGGCAACACAAACCACACAGAAGGTATTTATCTGCATTGTCAGAGGCAGCTCCCTCACCAGAGCTCCCCACACCAGTGAAATCACAGGTCCAGTCCTAATCCTTATCCCTATTCCACTGTCATATCCTAAATCTAACTGGAGATTTTGACAAATAGATTTTGACAAGCCATGATTAGAACCACAAACCATGCAAGCTGTAGGCTGAAGACTCATCATAAATAATAGAGATACTGAAGGGCATACACCCTTGATATGCTCTGAAGAAATCACTTGGCAGGTGGCCACCTTGTACAGAAATGATTTTATACTCCATTGCTGGTTAATGATTTTTATCAACGAAGTGACAGTTTACTTTTCTATAGGCTTGGAGAAAGCAGGACACAAGTGTGGTGTGAGCTAATGCTGCTGCAGGGCCCCAAGTGCCCGCCTGGGAAACTCATCAAATACATATGCACCTTGCATCATAGTCACCTACACCAACAACGATATGAAAATGACGGTATTGGCTTGCCAAACGACTATCAGTAAGATTGCTTCTGATAGGTTAATAGAAACTCATCCCAGCTCATTTTGTAATCCAGACTACTGACTTCAGTTATTGTGAAACATTCCATATATAAGTAGCTTTCTTAATTATATAAGCTAGTATTAGTTTCCAAGTCTGATTCAAATATAAAATATTTCCTAGGGGAAAAATGTGTCATTTCAGTGAATGAGACAGGTAAAGAAGTTCTGGTGAGCATCTTTGGGTATTGAAACTTTGATAAATATCTTTCTTTGAAAAAAAAAATTGTGCATTTTAAATCCAGTCTTCTCACACTTCCATCCTCTCCATATAATGAGTGATATAGTGATACTGGCCTCCTTGTTATTCTTCAAACAGGATCCTGGACCTTGCGACTTCATGCATTTTCCCTGGCTGTCCCTCATGCCTGGAATACTCTCCCTTCTCATCTGTCTCTTGGCTTCCCTGAAGCCTCAGCTAAAATTCCATCTTCTACCAGAAGTCTTTTTTCAGGCCTTCATACTACTAGTGTTTTGTTTTGTTTTGTTTTTTGCTTTTTGGAGGGCAATTGGGGTTAAGTGACTTGCCCAAAGTCACACAGCTAGTGAGTGTGTCAATCGTCTGAGGTCACATTTGAACTCAGGTCCTCCTGACTCCAGGGCCGGTGCTCTACTCACTGTGCCACCTAGCCTCCTCTAGTGTCTTTCTTTAGAGGTTATCTTCCATATACATACATACATACACACATATCTATATAGATATAGATCTATATAGATATGTGTGTGTGTATACACAAATGTAAATGTACACATGGTGTCTTTCTTTGTATCCCCATCATTTAGCACAAGGCCTGGAACATTTGTTGTTGCTGTTGTCCAGCTGTTTATATAATAACATTATAATAAAAGACAACTCTGAGAAACTTGAGAACACTCGATCTATCTATTCATCTATCTGAAGAAGTACCTTATGTGACGCTGCACGCATCTGAAGGACTAATGATGAAACATGCTACTAATGTACTGACAGAGAGGCAATGGACCCAAGATACAGAAGGCATGCATTTTCTGACATGGTGGATGCAGGAGTTTATTTTGCTTGACTTTGCATATTTATGACTGGAACTTTGCTTTCCTTTTTTTCTAATTGGGGAAAGAATGGGAGGGTAAAGGAGAATAATGATAAGATAACAAAAAAAGAAAGAAAAGAGAATCACTGAAGCATCTTTTCTTTGAAAATGTAGACAAGAAATGAGAAGGCCAAAAAGGATCTCAGACAAGCAAACCAGATGTACAATAACAGAGATCTGTGGATGCCTGTGTAATCCTCTTCTGTTATAATTTGTATACAGAGATGCCCATGTTATTTGGTGGTTTTTCTGGAGGGAGGAAGGATGATGGACACTTGGGCACGTTTGTAGGCAGCAGGAAAGGAACGGATAGAGATTTGAGATTAGAGAGTGTGTATGATAATGAAGGAATTCTGCTAAAAACAGAAAGACAGGAAGGGATGGGCTCAAAGTTGGCCCTGGAGAGAAGAGTCCCCTCTTTATCTGAGACTGGAAGAAAGAAAGAAATGTCAGGGAAGACGAATTCAAGGGCTGTGACGTGAGGAGGAAGGACTGTGAGATAAGGTGTAAGAGAAAAGAGAGCACTCCAGGTGAATTGTTCAGTACTGTATAAAACAAGGACTTGAGATAGTAGAAGGGGATGCCATAAAGAGGCTTGAGGAGGAAGATATCAACTTGAGTTTGGATTTTCAGGCAAAGACATCCTGCTCTCTGCCTTTTGTTCATATTGTCTGTTGTGTACAGTTGGGTCAGAGTTCATCGGTAGGTGCTGGCAGAGCAGATGGAGAATCATAACTCCACAGATACAATCTGCATATGAAGTTCTAGGGCATCAAGGAGATGATACTAGTCATTTCAAATATAATTTATTATTCTTTTATTATTTGTTGTTTTATTTTATTATACTTTATTATTATATTTATTATTTATTATAATTTATTATTATTTTAATGGTATTAATTTCTTTTTTATTCAATGATCTTTTGATAGAAATTAATTACTAAGGGCTTTAAAATAATAAAAGGCAGAACTGAAGTAAAAAAAAAATACTATCCATGACATCAAGAATTTGGTTTAATTTCTGACCTTATTCTTTTTTTAGAATAAGGACAGGGCCTGGAGCTATAATTTTATTTACAGAGGACGTCTCCTTTGAGAATCTTCCTGTACCAGTTCAGGTAAGCACCTTGTTTGCAATCTATTATCTTTGAAAGCTATCTAAAGATTAAATGACTTGCCAAGGGTTACAGAAAGTAGGTGTCAAAGGAAGGGTACAAACTCATGTCTTCATGTATCTATTGCATTATATGACCTCTCTTTTAGACGCCTTTAAAATTTTAATGATAAATTTTGTTTTTATATCTCTTCATTTACAAGTATAACCTTTCCTCTTTACCAAGTGAATCATGAGCCATTTATTGCAACAAAGAAGAAACAAAGAAAAAACAGTTCAGCAAAATGAACCAATATATTAACTGAGTCTAACAGTATATATAATGTTCCACACCCATAGTCCCCCACCTCTGCATAGAAGGAAAAGAGGTGTACTTTCTTATTTATTCTGGGTCAAGTTTGCCATTTGTAAATGGCAAAGTATCTTGACTTTTTATGTCTCGAATCCCTCTGATACTCTGTTGAAACCTAAAGATCCCTTTGCAGAATGTTCTTAAATGCATAAAAATCTTACCTATTACAAAGGAAATCAATTATATTACAATATAGTTGGCAAATTTTTTTTTAAGTGCATGAACTCCAACTTAAGAAATCCTATTTTTGCAAAGTGCATTCCAATTACCTTGTCAATTTTTGCAGCTTAGATGTCGATTCTGGTACAAACATAGGGATGGTCCTTTTATGTCTGAAATATACATTTGAGCACAAATTTAGTAAATATGCTGAGTATTGTTAATGTAACTGAATAACAAATACAAAATGAAAACATAATCAGAGAAATATACAAGTGTGTTATATGACCAGGGTAGATAATTAGAGGGCCGAGAATATCCTATTTTACCTTTTATACTCAAGTAACCCTGGCCCTACTCAGGCCTAGAATTTCACCTTTAGCTGTAGAGAACTTTAAAATCTTAATACTGTCCTTGGCCAGGTTTTTAACAAAGGAAGAACAGCCAGGAAAAGAGACATAGAATTTCAGCTATAACTATAAAGACCCAGGCTCTTAGGATTTTAGAATTAAAAGGGAACCCATAAGTTTTCTAGTTCAATCCCCTTAAAGGTGAGGAAACTGAGGCCCAGAAGAATTATAACTTAGCCAGTGAGTGGCAGAGCTGAGATTCAAATTCAAGTGCTCCTTCTCAAATCCAGAGCTTTTCCCACTCCACTTAGAAGTCTGCCCTCCTACATCACAATGTCACATTAGGGGCAACACAAAGTGATTATAATTGACAAATACCCATACAGCAAACTCTGCATAAACAGAAAACCAGAAGTTCACCAATGCATTACATCAACTCAACTGGCTTTATATATAACAGAATCTAGACTTTCATGCTGGATACTATTACAAAAAGGATTCCATTCACAAGTGAAATAGTGCTAGTTAAAGCATTCTGACAAGAGTGGAAGGGATAGAGACCAAATGATATCCTCCTTGAACTCTTAAATTTCTAAATGAGGGCCTAAGTCACCACTTTCAGGCCATCAACAAAATAAAGCTACTAGATACCATCTTCTTCCTCTCTTACCCAAGATGAGCTCTACTCTAGACCCCCTATCTGGCCACCCTGTTCTTTCCCCAGCAGCAGCCTCACAGATACTGTGTTCTCTGCTACCATTATTCCTAAGATGAATTAAAGATACACTTCCTGCCATTTGCCTAGGGCACAAAAATCATTAGTTCTGACTCTGTTTAAGGTTTAAATGGTTAAATTGCTCTAACCTAAAAGAAAAGGAGCTCAAGAAATAAAACTGGAAAGTACAAATTCCAACTTTCTGAAAGAAGCAAAACATTAAAACTGCAAGTATTCTTATTTCTTGTAACAACCTATGGCCAAAAGGGTAAGGTGTCAGTTCCCACTAAGAGTCTCCTTCCTTTCTGAACTCAGAGGAGACAGGTTTTTAAATAAAAATCGTCTCATTTAGCTCAATGTACTCGTTTACCAGAGCAGAATTCTGACAGGTATAATTTAAAGTAAGTTTGCAAATGGCTCATCTCTTGAGTTTTCCCAAAAAGGATTACCACTGTCCCATCTGAAAAAACACTCAGAATGCAAAGCAGGTCAGGAATAAGATACCTATTTATTTTCTTTACTGTAAAAGAAATGTCCAAGACATATACTGACAAATACTTAAAACATGAAACAGTAATCCACAACTCCAATTATAATCTCTAGACAGGTAAATATTTAAAACAATAAAAGACGAAACACAAGCTGCTATGCTTTTCTGTGGTAATCATAAATTGTTCTACTTTTCTGTGCACAGGAAGGGGTCGGTCAACTGTGTAAGCTTGTCTAACCTAAATGACCCTCAGATAACCTTTAAATGCCTCTTTGCTCAGCAATTGCCTACTTCTTTCTCTTGTACCTCTGCCAACTCTGCTGGAATTTCCATACTCAGATCTTACTTGACTCAAACACTCTAAACGGTTTTTTACTTTACTCAAATACTCTATACAGTTTTGTAGATGTTGTTTCTCAACTATCTGGCTGTTTAATAAAAATTCTGAGCAATCAGATCTGACAACTAGACAGTGGTCTTTATTCTACAATAATCAAAATCAATCAATATGCCACATGGTTTAAATCACGGATTAGAAACCTTTCAGAGGTGACAGGCCAAACTTTTATTCACTCTGAGGCAGGCAAGTCTGGCATGAATCCTCCTTAAAAATGCAAACATGGGAGAAATGCTTTATATTTTAGGCCTAATACAATGTCAGTTAATACCCTGGGAGGTGTCAAGGTAGGGGTGTGGGGATGGCATTAGTTGTCAGACAAAAGGAAAAATATGTACCTAAGGGAAGAGAGAGGGATACTGGGTGACAAGAGCTAGAAGGATGACTGAGGGAAAAGGCTAGTTTCAGTTTGTTTGTTTATTATTAAAGACCACAGGGAGGCGCTGATAGAGGAAGTACAAGGGCTCCAAAGATAAAATTTGCTAAGTTCACTGTTTTACCTAAAGACAGCTATATCAATCAGAACTATCTTGCACAGGGTCACAGCTTGCAGCCTCTAGTTTAAATGGTGGCATCCATCAAATTGAGAGTGTAATAAGACTATTGATACTATTCTGGATGCCAATATGATACTCTGCAAAGTTCGGAATGTGTGATATTGGGCTGGCACAGATCTTAAGAGATATACCAGGGAAAGAAGAGAAATGAAGTTTCTTCCAGAAAAAAAAATGACTGACATGCAAAGTTAATAAATGTAACAGGAAGAGACCTACCGGCCAGGAACGAAAGGCACGTGTACAGCTCCATAACCTCGAACCACATCATTTCCAAAAATGTCAGGTCCGTATACACTTATCACTATTTGTGGCCCTTAAAAAAAATAGAATGGTTAGCCACCCTAGGTAAAAAGAGGTCTGTGTTTAAGCCCATGAAGGAAGCTGGCCTAGAAGAAAATGCAGTTATGGAAGACAGACTAAATATCTTTATAAGAACCAATAGTGCCTGGTAACTATTTTCAAAACTATCAATCAATTCATGTCAAGAACATCAGCAGACAATGGATTCAACAAAGGCTATAAACCAGGAACAAAGAAGCTTTTTTTCTATTGAAAGTCATTGAAGCATAGGGAAAAAATCCACCATTCAAGAGCCATAAAAGTCATATGAAATTTAATTTTTTCTTGGTTTGATCTGGGGATAAGAGGAGAAAAATACAAAACATTGTTCTGTTTTTAAAATCAAGCAGGAAGTATAAATTTCTAATAAGTAATTATTTTATAGTTAAAAGTTCATTATATGTATGTACATATACATATATACATACACACATATCTATAGCTATATATGTAATATATGTATATATGTAATGATATATACAAGATAAAGGAGAAAGAGAAACCCCAGGATGATGACTGTTTTTGAAAAGAGACTGAATTCACAAGGCATGCTCCTTAATGGATGGTTAATTCCTTCTGTACCTGCCCTAAAATAACATTTATCAAGCAATACAAAAAATCACTATCCTAGGTACTAGGGTCATAAAAACAAAACCTGAAATGGCTCTTGCCCATAAGAAGCTCACATCCTAGAAATACACTAATATATTCAGCTACATGTGTCGGTGCCTTGACTTACAGACTCCTGACACATCACCATGCTCTTTATCACCTATTGATAATTGAAAGCCCTATACTTCCACACTTAAATATCTATTTTTAAATCAAATAATGGCATCAATATTTTACTGACATCTTCACGAAAATTTCAGAGAAAATACCACTTAAAGCAACACTTAAAGAAATATCTTTTCTCTAAACTCTGCTTGCTATCAAACACATCTTAACCCAAATCTTGGCTTGCAACTCTAGGAAAAGCTTTTAAATATTCTTACCTAAAATGGTTCCTCATTCTGCTCAATGCCTCTAGCAGCCACATTCAAACTTCGGGCTTAAAAAGTTCTAAGGTATTATCTCTATGGCCTTCATTAATATATCTGCTGATGGCTTAGTTTTCTCTACCTCAGAAGACACTGGGGTACAAGACCTCTGTTCCTAGTCTAGAGAGTTAGTAGGTCACAGAGAAGAGTGATTACTTCCAATGAACCAACTCATATGCTGACCTTCCAGAGTCAGCTAAACCCCGAATCTAGTAAAAAAAAAAAAAAAGAGGCTTGTCTCCCTTTAAGGAGTCCTGAGTTTCTACAGCAGCCATACCCCTTTAAGGCCAGAAGCTTCTGCTTGGTGGGGGAAGGGGAGGAATAGCTGACAACAGCATGGAGCTTCAGAGATTTCAGAGCTTCTGGTTCAAAGCAAATTATTCTCTCCAAATATTCCTTCTGCAGTGACATCTCCCCTGCCCCCACACAGCTCTCCCTGCTAGCTGGGAAAGTTTCCGACTTTGGACCCTAGTCCTAGTCCCTTGCTAGGTTCACTGTGCCTTGTGTCCAGCCCTACCCCCTGCTGAGAATGCTGTGACATACCCTTTATGAATATCGTGCCTAAGCAACTTACTAAAATCTGGTTTTAGGTGAGGCCTTTTCTTTGTGTCCCTGTTCCTCAATATTTAATGATCCAAATGTGAACTTTAGAAATGACAATGATCACATCACTCTTAGGTTCACAGACAGAAAGATGAAAGGATCTCAGAAGCTACCTAGTCCAACTCCTTCATTTACAGATAAGAAAAATGAGGCCCAAGGGAGTGACTTGCCCAAGGCCACATGGAGAGTAAGGAGAAGAGGCAGACATTTATACAGACAATTCCTCAGACACAGAAGGAAATACAGAGAGACCTAGAAAGATATTTAGGCACACATAGAGGAAAGAGAGATATGTACAAAGAAGAGAGGCAAAGCAGCATATGCACAGGAACAAAGGGAAACGTGGTATGAAATAATATTGAGAGACAGGAGACAGAAAAAGTGAGACACAGACAGACAGACACACACACACCCCAACACAGAGACTTCCATGCAACATCTTGTGGACTTAGAGAACGCTGCCACTACAAATTCTGAAATCTATGTTGTTTTCCCAACTAGGAACACATACCACTTTTTGCTACTTGCCCAAAAGGACAAGGATAAATTAAAGTCAAAGATTAGAAGCTCCCCACATCTACTATAAACAAACATATTAAAAGTTAAGTAAAATGTTAACCTATTATAAAGAAATACTACTATTTTAAACTACCTTTTGTTAAGCAAGTTCTTAGACACTCTCATTGTTTTTAGAGAAATATTTTCCTGAGGAAAATTAAAAGATTTTGTGCATGTACAACCCCTAAAAGAACTCTAAGGTCACAAATTCTATTATTTCATTTTTAAAAAGCCTGAAATTATAGAGTGTAACAAAACATTTCCAAGACATTTCAAGAGAAATGTTAAAAACTACCAAGCTCATTAATAGCACAATGAGGAAAAGCACCTTATAAAAGGGAACTAGATTATAACTGTTACCATAATTTGGACATATTTGCACAGTATTTTATAGTATACAAAATACTTCTACATATGTTATCCCAAGTATATTCAAGTATGTTATACTTGAATCTCACAAGATGGCAGGTAAGGCATGAGTTATTATTAGTCCCATTTCTACAGGTGAGGTAATTGAAAGCATAGAATTCCGGTGACTTGCCCAAGTCATAAGACAGGTATAGCAGAGCCAGAACTGAAAAAGGCCACTGGTCTCTTAATCCAGATTTACTTCCATTAGACTATATTGCTTTTGTTATTAAAAAAAAACCCAAACAAGATCTAATATCAATTTATCCAACATATCTAAGAATACTAGACCCCACAGGTAAAGTTGAGACATCTTCAATATGTTCCCAACCCAACATCCCCTACTTTTTTTTAAACTAATATAATGATGGCATTTTAAGATGAAAAACTTCTATTCAATATTAAAAACTTCAATTCGATATTCAAACTCCTATTCTTCCTTCCAGAGTCACAGTTCTGAGCTCCTGTGTCTTATATGCTCAGTTTTGAAAATAGGAGAACTTGAGACATGGCAAAATCCTGTCTAGTTCAGGCCTTAGTCATTCCAGACTTCACTTGAGGGAATTAGCCTAAAGTTCTAAAACATTACATTTCAAAGCCAATTTTTAATATCTTACTTCAATTCCAACATTTACTTACAGCCATAAGGATTGGTACTTTTAAAGGTGATATCAACAGGGAAGTTCCACACCAAGATTCGATGTCTATCTTGGCTTTTAGAAGTAATTTGAGATATTCCCTCTTCTAAACCCTAGGAAAAAAAATAGCAATTTACAAACTTAATGCTATACCAATCATACCACCAAAGGGGATGTTTTATAGAAATGGTAAAAATAAAAACAGCATTGGAGGAACAAAGATCTAGAATGTCATGGGTGATAATGAAAATGAGTAGGAATAAAGGCAGGAAGGAGAGCACTTCTAGACCTCTAATTATAAAACAGTAACCATAAAACTCTGGTACTATTTGTTAAAATTGTCATTCAAAACTAAAGATATAAGTCTGCCTAGATTTTAAAAAAGTTACACATTCTACTCTTGAAGAAAAGATAAAAAAATATGAGCTAGGTCATAATAAAACATGGCTAAATGGCCAGATCCAAACAGTAGTCAGTGGATTAGAGAAACAGACTAGACAAAAAAAAAAAACCAAAAAAAAAACCCAGAAATAACTGAACTTGAGAACTCTGAGTCCAGGAAATCTCCAAAACAAATTACTGGGGAAAGAAGTCCTTATCTGATAACAATTGCTGGGAAAATTAAAATTGCTTAGAAATTTTAGTTTTAGACCAACGTCTCATACTATTTAACATAGTAAGCTCAAAATGGAGATACTACCTGAATATTAAAGATCATGTAACAATCACTAATAAGAGAAATGTTATGTTAAAAACTTTGAAATTCTACCTTACGTATAGCAAATTGGAAAAGATGATAAAAGATGAGGATAGTAGATGTTAGAGGGGTTGAAAAGACATGCACATCTGTGTATTGGAGGCAGAACTGTGAATTTCCAACCATTTTGGAAACCAATTTGGAATTATGGTAAGGAAGTAACCAAAATGTTCGTGCCCTCTGATCCAGAGATCCTCTTGTAAGGCATATATTCTAAGAAGGTCAATGATGAAATCAAAGGCCCCATATGCAAAATATATATATATATATATATAGCAGCAGTTTTTACAGTATTAGTGAATGGCTAAACAAGTTGGGGTCCAGGAATGTAAAATACTCTTATTGTGCTATAAACAAGAATGGATGTAATGAATATACAGAAACACAGGAATATCCATATGAATATCCATTATGAAGTAAACAAAGCCAAGAAATGACTACAAGCATATAAATGGAAAGAAAATCAACAAAAGAATTAAAACAGAATGCTGTGAAATTATGATGACCAAATGTGGCCCCAAAATGATATGAGATGGTACCTAACCTCCTTTTGCTACAGAAGGGCACGCTGCATATGTCAGAACTTTCCAACGTGTCAGTTAGTTTTAACGAACTGGTTTTTTTTTCTTTCTTATTATAAAAAGAAAATTTTAAACTACATTGCATTTTTGTAATTACAAGATAAATGATTAAATTAAGTTGGGTGGATCAGATGTGTGAGTGAGTTCAACATTTCTGGTCATTCATGAAGAGAACCATGAGCATGAGGGTATCTAATAAATATCTGTTGCCATTTAGTCATTTCAGTTACGTTGGACCCTTTGTGACCCCATTTGGGGTTTTCTTGCCAAAGATTTCCTTCTCCAGCTCATTTTACAGATGAGGAACTGAGACAAACAGGGTTAAGTGACTTGTCCAAGGTCACACAGCTACTAAATGTGTGAGGCCAGATTTTTGTCTTCCTGACTTCAGGTCTGGTACTCTATCCACTCTAGTTGCTCCTCTAATAAATATTACCAGTAAATAAATGGTCCATTTTTATCATGTTATGTTAGGGCACTGCACCTAGATGTGTCATCTTTTTTGGGGGGAATGGGGAGAGCAGGAGAAGAGATGGGAAGGAATGTGAGGAGCGGAAAGTGAGAAAAAAACAAGAGAATTGATAAAAGTTTTACATTCAACTTACAGATGTTGGTACCCAGTCTTGGCCATAAACGAAACAATACTTGCAGTAGAGGTCATTAAATTCAGGAAACTTTAAAAAGAAACATACAGGTGCTTTATTTCAATCTAACATGTCTGTTCTATATTCAGAGGGCTGTCAAAAAGGCTGATTGATTATTGAATTAATGTGAAGTTGAGAGACTTCAGATCACCTAGTTCAGAGTCAAACATACAGTCTACTCTAGACCAGTGTTTCCAAAATGAGGGCTGTGAAATGGTTCTAAAGAGGACTGACCCTAAAAGGTGTGTGATCAACCAGTCCAATCCAACCATGGCCAATCTTGGACTTCTCTCCAATATAACCATCTAGCCTCTTTCAACATTGTCCTACTGGGCCATCTCCTACTATCAATCTCCATAAGCTGACCCAGGGACAGTAGTCTCTTTGGTTCAGGACAGTGATCAGTAAGCCACCCCACTCCCTACTTTCACTTATTAGTTAGAAAGAAAGTAGCACAGGATAGGTAGGCATCAGTGGTTTGCAATTACATTGTTTCCCCCCACAAACTCACCTATTTACAAACTATTTTCTTTCTTTTTTTTTTTGTTTTGTTTTTTGTTTTTTATTTTTTTATTTTTTAAATTTTAATTTATTTTCTTGGTTACATCATTCATTTCCACAAGGTTTTGATTTACAAATTTTCTCCCCTTTTTGTCCCTACCCCCCAGCCCAGAACATTGATCACACTGTAAGACCCCTCCCACAATCTGTTCCCTTTTATGCCCTCCTCCAACACCTCTCTAGCTTTCTAGCAGAAAGCTGTATGTATTATTTCCCAGTTGCATTTAATTGTATAGCTTTAAATACTAGATTCTTGCAATTCCTCCCCTGTCACCCACTCCCACTGGGAGGAGCAGCAATTCAATACAGGCTGTACCTGTGTAATTACACAGAACATCTCCATGGTGAGCAAATTGTGAGAGGTTAATTGTATGTCCCTCCTTCCTATCCTGCACCCCCCCCCCTTGTTTTGTTCTCTACCCTGTCCCTGTCCCTTTACT